>CAUZXS010001658.1:0-77500 GCA_963585895.1 Sepioteuthis lessoniana | reverse complement strand
ATGCAAGATGGTTGAAAAGCATTCCATACGTTTCTGTGACATTTTTTCCAAGTATAAAACAGAATTTCATTGCATATCGTTCTTCTAAAGTGCCCCCTCGTCCAGATTGCATTTTTGAAATTCACCAGTTGTAACAATCAGGTTTTAGTAAGGTGTATTCCAATTGCTGCTGAAGCTGTTCATTTGAACCTGAAATCATAAAAATTAGTCAGTCATCTCATAAGATGTATAGCAATAAGATACTGAATTTTCAAGAGTCTACGACAATTTTAAATGCCTCTACAAAAAAAGTATGGAAACGTATTGAATGCACCACGTATATATACATGATTTGGTTTGGTTAGGTTTTATGGTATATCAACCATTGTCTGTTATTTAATGCCAAAACTTCTTTATACATATATATTAAAGATATATAATTTATAAACACATTTTTGAATAACATTTTTAAACGTTTCAGAGCTCATTTTTTGCACCCAGTTAATGGGTTCAAGAATTGATATATAACCGGGACTCCGAGCACGCCATTACGTTCATTTTTGGCCAAATACCCCTGGGAAAGGTATGTATCCCTTATATCCCTATGTCAGGGTTTATTTAGTACTACTACCGTCTTCTTCAACAAGGATGGATTTGGCATCAATAATTTTTTGCACACATTTAAATGGATTTGTAAGTAATAATTTTTTGTAATTTCATTTTTAAATGAGTTAAAACTAATTTTTTGCCCAGTTGTATTGCGATTGTTTCTAGACATTTCATCATCATTATCATCACGTCGTGCCATCAGCATGGCTATCCCTGACCCTCTCTCGCCACCCTTCTCTATCGTCCATCGCTTTCGGTAGGTCTTCCGGACTATATCCCGTATCGGCAGAGCTGCTGTATGTAGGTTTTAGCTGGTCGTCCTGCCTTTGCTCGTCCATGTGAATGGGTCCACAGGAGTACATCACTTATGAGCTCGTCCCTACTTCTCCAGCTGTGTCCGTGTAACGAAAATATTGACTTACCACGGAATCCAAAACGGGCGAGAACGCGTTTCGCATGTAAAGTAGGGAAACATTCTCGAGGTTGAGGGTGCGATTTATAGAACGTAGAGAATAACCAATCGAGCTTACGAGTGAGGAGAGGCTTATAGTCAGACTTGTTCTTTTATGTTTGTTACGAAGATAACCAATCGAGCTTGCGAGTGAGGAGAGGCTTATAGTCAGACTTGTTCTTTTGTGTTTGTTACGAAGATAACCAATCGAGCTTGCGAGTGAGGAGAGGCTTATAGTCAGACTTGTTCTTTTGTGTTTGTTACGAAGATAACCAATCGAGCTTGCGAGTGAGGAGAGGCTTATAGTCAGACTTGTTCTTTTGTGTTTGTTACGAAGATAACCAATCGAGCTTGCGAGTGAGGAGAGACTTACGGTCGAGCTTTTTTTGTTTTTTATTGGATGACCAATTGGACTTGCCAGTCAAAGAGACAGACAGACTCTACTGGTGCATCCAAGATTCCCGTTTGTATTAGACTTGCCAGTAAAAGAGACAGACAGACTCTACTGGTGCGTCTGAGATTTCCACTTGTGACAAAAAGGAAGCAAGCCTTAAAAATCTTCTTTTTTGCTTCAGTTCGCTTGTCTGGTTAGTCCAACTTTGATAGTTTTCGTGATAGGTGGTAGGTTTCTGTACAGCTGCTGCTTTGTTGGGTATTGCCTCCATGACTTGTTCAATATTGCTCGCAGCATTCTTGAGTAGTTACCGTCAAGCTTTGTCGCCATACGTTTAGCTAGCGTCCATGTAGTGCATCCATATAGCAGTATCGACACGACCGCTGCAGTTTATTTTATCGGTCAGGTCTGACTTCCATATGACCGATAGTCTATCGATAGCTGTCCATGCCTTTGCTAGTCGCATGTTGATGTCTATCTCGGTTGATGAGACTCTGTTTCCTGGGTAAGTGAATTTGTCTACTAGTTTCAGAGAGCTACCGTTTAGTGTGGAGATGTCGCCTCAAGACATTTAAATGGGTTCAATTATTTCTATCAAACACTAACAATTCTGTTTAACACTATTTATTCATTTGCACACAGTCAAATGGTTCCGAGTATTGCTATGTTATGCCAATAATTCAATTTAGGCATAGAATAAAAGAGATCCAAGTATTGCTATTTAACACTAATAATTATATTCAACATTACTTATTTGTTTGCACACAGTTAAAGGGTTTCAAGAATGGCTATGTATCAATAACAATTCAATTAGTCATCAGCCATTTGTTTCCACACCGTTAAATGATCAAACAGTTCTATTTCTAACAATTTTAATCTAGCATACGTTATTTGTTTCCACACAGTTTAAATGTCAAACAGTTCTATTTGACAAGAGATAGGACCCTGTCTGGTGCTACCACTCTGGGCCAGATGGGATCGGGGAGCGATGGCAATGAAGGGATACTTCTCATTCTCCAAAGCCCCAAGACTAGAACCTCACGATCTGGTGGTTTAATGTCATATTCGTTTTTTTTTTTGAAGCGTGGTCTCCCCACTGTGCAAAGATGCAGTCGGTGTATTCTACAGTTCCAGCCAACTGGACTTTCCTTTTCTTGGTAATCGATACAAGAGGCAGGTAAGAGTAAAATAAGTTTTGAATAAATCTATATACGTTTTAAATCAGTTATGAACAGACTGAGGTCGGATAGACAATTGTTTTCTGCAGTACTTTCTCAATGGCCTGCCGAAAATTTCGCTTGTTTTTATATATAAAAAAGACCTTTTTACAGAAGAGAAAAAAATTGCCCGATGATGAGCCATGCCTCCTCGTGAGGCCCGCTTCTCGAAAAATGTTGCACTTTGCTTTTCTTTTTATATATAGAAAAGACCTTTTTACTGAAGAGGAAAAAATTAACTTTTGCCTATTTCGAAAGAAGATACATACATGTATGGTCTTCAGTAATGTAAATTCAACATCATCATCATCATCATGTCGTGCCGCTAGCATGGATATCCCTGACCCTCTCTTGCTACTTCTCCCCATCATTCATCACTTCTGGCTGGTCTTCTGGGCTACAACCCGTATCCTCACATAGCTGCTGCATGGATGTTCGAGCTGGTCGACCTGCTTTTGCTTGGCCATATGCGGGGGTCCATAGGAGTACATCACTGATGAGTTCGTCCTTGCTTCTCCAACAGTGTCTTGCGTGTCTGATTCGTCTAACTTGTATAGTTTTCGTGACGGGAGGCAGGTGGCCATATAGTTGGTTCCTTGTGGGGTATTGCCACCAGGATTTGTTCAATATTGCTCGCAACATTCTTGTGTAATGACCGTCTAGCTTCTTCTTCGGCCGTTTAGTTAGCGACCCCGCAAAAACAAAAAATTCAACATAAAATCACATTACTTTTTGTTTGTTGAGCAGTTTTCCTAATGATAAGCCATGCCTCCTCGTGAGACCCGCTTCTCGAAAAAGATTACACTTTGCTTTTTCTTATATAAACATATTCCTTTTAGGCGTTGAGAAAAGGCTTGATGGTTACTACACAAGAATAATACGAGCTATCTTGAACAAATTCTGAAAGCAACACTTCTCGAAACAACAGCTGTTCTGCCACTTAACTTCCATCTCAAAAGTCGCGCTATTACGTTCACTTTCGGGCAAATACCCTTGGGAAAGGTATGAACCCCCTTATTCTCCCTCCAGCTATGGGTAAATAGTAGGACGGACTAGGTTCTTCAGCCTTGGTGAGGCAACTAGTCTAGGAGAAGGAAAACTCTGAATTCAAAACCTGTTAAACTCCGCTTAAAAATTGACCTTGTGTCATATCCTGCCCGAGCGGAGGGGTTGGGTAAATAGTAACTTCCATCTCAAAAACCATCCAAGTAAGACGAATGAGACTTGCGGGAGAAGCAAGGATGAACTCATAAGTGACGGTCTTCGACTGACCCCCTACTAATGGACGTGTCTGTGGTGGCAGACAAGCAAGAGTTTATGTACATAAGCTCTGTGCGGATTCAGCATGTAGTTAGGAAGACCTGCAGGGAGCGATGGATGAGAGGGACAGATATATATATATATATATATATATCCAGAGATGAACAAACAGATAGATAGATAGATAGATAGAGAATAATATTGATGACAAGAACATATTTTCTGTCAAAAGCAGCATATATATATATATATATAGAGAGAGAGAGAGAGAGTGAGAGAGATTAAGGGTAATTCGTGTTGTCAGCGTCATTTGATGATGATTCCTTTTACGAACAAAGAACACATAAATTCTTTATAAAAATGTTGCGTTCTGGTTAATGAACGCTTGTAATATTAAATAAAGGATAAACCACGATATGAGAGGAAATAGAGATATATTCTCAGGAAAAAGTATATACAATAGAGAGACTATTAGTAGACAAGAACATAGGATTAGTGAACGCTTGTAATATTAAATAAAGGACAAACCACGATATGAGAGGAAATAGAGATATATTCTCTGGAAAAAGTATATACAATAGAGAGACTATTAGTAGACAAGAACATAGGATTAGTGAACGCTTGTAATATCACATAAAGGACAAACCACGATATGAGAGGAAATAGAGATATATTCTCAGGAAAAAGTATATACAATAGAGAGACTATTAGTAGACAAGAACATAGGATTAGTGAACGCTTGTAATATTAAATAAAGGACAAACCATGATATGAGAGGAAATAGAGATATATTCTCAGGAAAAAGTATATACAATAGAGAGACTATTAGTAGACAAGAACATAGGATTAGTGAACGCTTGTAATATTAAATAAAGGACAAACCACGATATGAGAGGAAATAGAGATATATTCTCTGGAAAAAGTATATACAATAGAGAGACTATTAGTAGACAAGAACATAGGATTAGTGAACGCTTGTAATATTAAATAAAGGACAAACCACGATATGAGAGGAAATAGAGATATATTCTCTGGAAAAAGTATACACAATAGAGAGACTATTAGTAGACAAGAACATAGGATTAGTGAACGCTTGTAATATTAAATAAAGGACAAACCACGATATGAGAGGAAATAGAGATATATTCTCTGGAAAAAGTATACACAATAGAGAGACTATTAGTAGACAAAAACATAGGATTAGTGAATACAGAATAAAGATATAGTCCAACGATAGTATTGGCGTCCGTTATTACGGTAGCAAGTAAGGTGATTTAGTGCGATCTCCAGTCTCCAACGCTCTAATACTATTCCTATAAGAAGCTGCTCTTCAGCTTCTAGTCTGCCCTGGTATTAGTAGCTACTGCTATATATGGTAGATGGACTAGTTCATTGTGTGGAAAAAGGTGGGTGATACCCAACAAAAAAGATCTGAATAAAAATACATACTGGGTTCACGTAGTGGTTTTGTTAGGTGTAACATGTTAAAGGTTTACTAGGCGTTCACGCTTCAGGGCCTGGACTAGAATCGGTATAAGAAAAGTGGCTAAATGAACGGGAACATTAGAACCGTTGGAGAGTTCGTATAGAAGGACACTAGCCAATGGAATTTGGAAAGCGGACAATCCCAGGTGGTTCATCAGGTTGAGGGGGACGATGTTGAAAGATCCGAAACCTCTGAGGATGCGTTCCAGTTTATCTATAACTCGTGTCTTTATGAACACATTTGAGAGAATATATCTATGGTTTAGTTTGATTTGATTTAATTTGGTTTCTTTGTTTAATGGCATATCAACCTTCATTGGGTTATCTAATGCCAAAGCCATCCTCGTAGAAGGATAGTAGTGGTACTAGCAAAAGTGATCCATCCACAAAAGAAGTTTTAAGACGGAGTATAACTAGTGATAAAATAATAATGATGGCTTGGTTTACTTTTTGTTTAATGGTTTATCAACCTTTGTGGGGTTATGTAAAGCCAAAGCCATCCATGTAGAAGGACAGTAGTGGTACTAGTAAAAGTGATCCATCCCCAAAGGAGTTTTGTTAAGATGGAGAGTGACTAGTGATAAAATGATAATAATGGTTTGGTTTGATTTCTTTGTTTAATGGCATATCAACCTTCATAGGGTTATTTAATGCCAAAGCGCCCCTTTTAGGACATTGATATCATTTAAATATAGCTGGGGGGATTAAGAGGGTTCATAACATTCTGTAGGGTATTTGTCCGAAACTGAACATAAATAGCTCGACTGGAGTTCGAACTCGTTTACTTGTCACAGTCAAACACTTTAACCTATTACGCCACAAAAACAAAAGGAAAAAAGAGCCAAAATGCTTAACTTTTGTACAAGAGGATTGATGTTTTCAATAAAAGTACATATGTTTTGAATAAAGGCTCTTAGGTTTTACATGAACATATATATCTTTTCAAGTAAATTACTTATGATGTGAATAAAGTACTTGTCTTTTTAATTGGAATCATTTTGAGATGAGGCTTCTTAATCTGAAAATTAATCTTTATTTGTTGTGGACTTTTTGTCCTCATCTTGGTAGTTTGTTGTGTTGTTTCTTCTTTCACTACGTTTCAGCCAAATTTCACCTCTGGCCTTCTTCATGTGATTTACCGCGACCTCGGATAGGAATGCTGAGTCTTGTAACCGTATCCCCAGTAATTACTGCCTTCCATAGTTGTTGTCTATCGCACCACATTTTTGACCAAGTAAACCTCTGGCCGGCTTGGGTAGGATTTGAAACCACTATCGTCTGATAATGCTCACTTGGAACCGTAGAGACTCAACGTCTCTATCCGCTGCGCCACGAGCCCCGAAGGATGGATTTTTTGGTCTTATAAATCCTTATCTGGTCTTCCAGAGTCGGGTCCGTACCGAATTTTTGTACTTGTCTTTTTAATTGGAATCCTTTTGAGATGAGGCTTCTTAAGTCCGCAATGAATAAAAATTAATTCTCATGTGAATAAAGGTATAAAAGTAGGAAACAAAAGTACGTTAGCTTTCTATAACGGCACTTAAAACTTTGAATAAATGTACTTGTATTTTGAATAATAATAAATGTATGTAGGCTTTTAATAAAGGTACTTATATTTTGAATAAAAGTACGTTGACTTTGAATAATGGTATATGTACTTCAACCGGCTCTTTTGTCTAGTGGGTAGAGTGTTCGCCAATCCCAGGTTTAGTCATACTAAAGACTTAAAAAATGGTAGTTGATACCTCATTGCTTAACACTCAGCAATATAAGGTACGTATCAAGGGTAAAGTGGGCCCATCAAGGGAAAGGAGTAGCGCCCTCCCCTACACGTCGGTGTAGTAGCTACTGAAAAGGGAGCCATCGGGTTGCTCTCGACTACAATCGCCAACTTTACTTTTCAAATGTACTTTAAATAAAAGATCCTATATTTTGAATAAGCTTTCTTATATTATGATTAAATGAACTTACATTTTGGAAATAAAATGATGTAGATTTTAAATGAAGGTACATTATTTTGAGTAAAAATCTATATATTTTGGATAAAAGTATTTATATCTTGAATAAAGATACTTATAAGTTAGATTAACTCAGTAAAATTGAATGTGAAGTAAATAACATTCGTATCACAAAAGTCTTGATAAGTTAAAAGACTTAAAACATTTTTTCTTGTAAAAGAAAAGTAGACAGAAATGCGAACACACTGCTCAATTCTCCTTGAAAACAAAACGAATACCAAATGACTTGTTTTCTTTCTTACTCACCTTTAAAAAATCTGATGTCTTCTCTATTCAGAAAGATAGAGATCTCTCAGCCAAGAAATCGACATAAGCATAAAGAATGAATGTGAACTTTTAAGAATTTATTTGAATCTTTGCGACCACGTGATCATCATTAGAAAAATGATATTTTACGACTACTTTCACTTTCACTTTCACTCTCAATTCTGCTTTTTCGAAAAAGTATTTTAATTTAGTTCTAACTTGTTTTTCTAAATAAAAAATGTACATCCTTAGTTTCTTCTGTTATCAACTTTCATTCATTTTCATTTCATGCTCTTTCTTTCTTTCTTTATTTATTTCTTTCACGTTCAATTTGTAGTTTCTTTCGTTCTCCTTTCTTTCATTTCTTTCTTACTTTCTTTCTCGTTTAATCGATATGGCTTGCATTCATTTCTTTCTTTCTTTCTTTCTTTCTTTCTTTCTTTCTTTCTTTCTTTCTTTCCCGTTTAATTAGAATAATTTCCATTTCTTTTTTCCTGGATTTCTTTCATTCTTTTTGACATGAAGCCTTTTCTTTCTTTCACGTTTAATTTGTATTTGCATTCTTCCTCCTTTAATTTCTTTCTTTCTTTCTTTCTTCATATCCATACAAGCCTTCATACTTCTTTCTTTCACATCTTCCTTCCTTTCTTTTTTCATTCCTTCTTTCCTTATATCCATCCTCTCTTCTTTCTTCCTTCTTCCTTCTTCCTACTTTCTATTTCTTCTTCCTTTTCCCTATGCACTGGCCTTTTTCATTTTCAACTTATTCTTTCTTTCATTCATCTTCCTAATTCATCTTTTTTCTTTCCGTCCTTTTTCATTCGTTTTTTAATCCCATTCCAATTATCGTCAATTTTTATTTTCTTTCAAGTTGAAATAAAAAACTAAGAAATTACAATTAAACAAACGACAAAAATAAGTTTTTATTTCGTTTTATTTACATCCAGCCAGCTGTCTCTCAACCTCATTTCTCAAAAATATAATCAGCGCAGATGGCAAATGTAAAAAAAGAAGCTGTTAAATACATTGCCACCCTTGACAGAAGGCAATCAATCATCGACAAAGGCAGGTGTTTGATGATTGCATCAAGATTTTTTGGTGAGAACAATCCTATTCTCATGAATTTAATTCCGTACTTCTCTTCCTACTGACATATTTTTCTTTCCTTACATCTTTTCTTCCTTCCTTAAATCTTCTCTTTCTTACATCTTTTCTTCCTTCCTTACATCTTTTTTCTATTTCATACACCTTCCATTTCTTCTTGATATTTTTCCTTCCTTACTTACTTACATCTTTCCTTCCTTCTTTCCTTAGATCTTTTTTCTTTCCTTAGATCTTTCTCTCTTTCATACACCTTCAATTAGTAGACTTATTAGCAGTCACATGGGCCCCCATATATATTGAGACACCCTATATTTATGGGTTGCATCTTATTTGAGACAGTTTGGAATGATTTTGTTTCCAAATAAGTAATAACGCAAAATATTTTTTCTCTTTTGTCTAAGGCGTTGTGATTGAGGATAAGATGTTATTGAATACGGTTTTCAAATCTGAAACAAAAAAGAACTCAACATTATTATTAATAGAGTTATTAGCAGTCACATGGGTCCCATGTATATGTTGTATAGTCACAACCCTGACCATCTATACAAACACAATACATAATCATAACGACACAATAATGACGTTTCTTTCCCGTTCTCCAGGGCTGCTAAACCGGGGACCTGGGGGCCCAGCCTCTCTGGGACATGTTCCTCAATCCAGCATCTTCTCACCGACTAGTCTGATCTCCAAACTCTCAATCGGGGGTCCCGAGGCCCCTTCTGCCGGGTGCTGGCTTTCTCTACCGCATCTGGTCTGGTCTCCACACTGACTGACTTCCTGTCCTCACCGAGTTATATAATAGTTCAACGTCCACCTTCTTCTTGTGGGCGTCACAAATTGTACTCATTCAACCCATCCACAGTCAAGGTTATTATCTGCTATTCCTCAACCGGATGCACCTGTGATTTACACAGGTGCATTTCCTATTTTGACAGTCCGGCCGGGTCGTAGGTCAGTATACAACAATCATCCCCCATTTATTTTTCAAAATTTCACATGTGAAATTTTTTCTTCTCGTTCGTCTCTATCACCCTCACACACACATTTTACAAAATAATTCTCCAGGACAATGATAGCTGAAAACACAAAAAGAAATAACTTGAACCAGAGCAAAACAAAATCTTACTTAGAAGGCGACCTTCTCCCTATGTAACATATATTACAAATAGTAATGGCGAAAGAGCATCTTCTGGGAAGATGCCTCCCTGGATATTCACCTCTGCTAATTTTTTTCCTTTTGCTCTTAATTCTACTTACGAGTTGTTAATAGCTTCCGTGATTAATTTTATGATTTTGTTGGATATCTTGTACACTTGTCCCCCATTTCTAAATCTTCCAGTCTTTTTACCAATCATTTCGTGACTGTATCGAGTTCACTAATTACTATTGGTATCACTGTCACCTTCTTGTTTCCTGTTTTTTTATAGTTCTCTAGCAAGGTCTTGGTACTTATCTCTCTTTTCACTTTCTTTCAATTTTACTCTGTGGTTTGCTGAGACGGTAAAATCCACTATCCCGAAAGTTCTCTTTTTTGTTGATTATCGCTAGGTTCAGTCCTCTAGTAGTAGTAGTAGTAGTTGTTGTCAACTCCTGTTGGTTTTTCACTGAAGTCCGAGAGACAGCAAGTCCCCTCAGGTCACCAGGACTCTTCTAAGTATTCTAGCTGATCTTAAGTGCCCCAGTCTGATGATCTCATTTCCTCCTCCAATCTCCTTACCAAGCCCTTGGCAATCATCTTAAAGACATCACCTTTTGTTGCAATTTGGCCAAGTGAGTAGAGTGTTCGCCAATTGTCCGGGAGACCTGGGTTCAATCCCAGGTCGCGTCATACTTTAAAAATGGTACTTGATACCTCCTTGCTTAACAGGTAAGATATGTATCAAGGGTAAAGTGGAGCAATCGAGGGAAAAAAGTAGCGCCCTCCCCTACACCTTGGTGTAGTAGCTATTGAAAAGGGAGCCATCGGGTTGTCCTCGAATACAGTCGCCAACTTCTCTTTATATATATATATATATATAAGATGTGTAATTCTACAAAAGGAAACCTTCTGAAACTGCCCAATTAATTTACTGAAAATTTACTAAGATTTTTTTACACATGTTCAAAGTGTTCTCAGTGCAGTAGCTATTGAAAAGGGAGCCTTCAGGTCACCCTCGACTATGATCGCCAACTTTACTTTACTTTACTCTTGTTCCACGGCTTTTTCAGTTCTTTGGCAAAATCTAAGTATCTGTTTATTTTTGCTTTCTTTTATGGTCAGCTGAAACGGCAAAATCCTTCTTGTTAATTTACATTAGGTCTGGTCTTCTAGCCAGGAATGGGTGATATGTTTGTATCTCAAAGTCTCAGGGAATTTCATTATCTCAGACTGAGCCTGGTTGGTTGGTTGGTTGGTTGTTTTTTTATGGTATAGCAACCTTTGTAGCTTATTTAATGCCAAATCCACTTTTATGCAAATAGTCAGTTCTATTTCAAACAATTCAATCTAGCATGAGTACAGTTTGAGTGAAAACATTTCTATTTCAAGAAATTCAGTTTAGTCAAACAATTCTAAATCACCTAATACAGTTTAGAATAGATTTTGTTTACGCACAGTTAAATGTTAAAACAGTTCTATATTAAGCAATTCAGTTAAGTCAAACAGTTCTAATTCAAACAATTCAGTTTAGTATAAGTATAGATTTTGTTTACACATGGACAAATGTCAAAACAGTTCTATATTAAACAATTCAGTTTACCATGAGTACATTTTCATTGTCAAAATCAGTTCCATTTCAAACAATTCAGTTTAGCATAAGTATGCAGCTTAATTCTCTTTAACACATACATAGGAACCTATCAGGTGCTACCATTCCAGAACAGAGTGGAGCTGGGAGCAATGGCAATGAAGGGGTGCTTCACATTCCCCCAAAGCCTCAGCATCACTGGAAACTCATTGTCAGATTGTTTAGTGTTATTTCCAGGACACCCATTTGGAGGGAGTCTTACCCCTCTGCTGAAAAGCAGTCGGTGTATTCTACAGCCCCAGCTGACTGGGCAAGCCTGGTTTATTCCTGCATCATTTGTTAGCAAGGGCTTATTCTTGGTGAGGTTTTTATTCGAGGTAGTCCCTGTAGACAGAAAATTTCCACACTTCTCTAGATTCTAGTTTGTTTATATACCATTTGTCAGCATGGTCAAATTTTAATCTCTTGCACAGTTCCTTGTCGATCACCCTTCCCACCCAACTTCATAAATGATAACATTATATAATTCTTTTACTATTAAATCACACTGAAAGTACATGTTTTCTCTAGATCTCCAATATGAAGCAGCCATGAACCTGTTCAATGCTTAGATGGGTGACCACTCAAACTAACAGCAGGTACTGTAAGCAGTCTGAGGCGTCATATCAAAGCAAAATGCATGTTTATGGGAGAGTAAGTCCCAGCCAAGGAAAATGGAAATGTACTTAACCACTTGAAAAGGTGTAGAAATGACAGTGGGGCAGTCCATTGAATGTGCACCTTTTCTAATTTTGAAGTTGACTGGGAAAGGCTCCCTCCATTAAGGGTGGGTGGGGAGCAATGACTTGTCTAAGAATAGATCTTTTTTGATCAACTTGAAAATACCATTCACTTTGTCTTGGTTTCGAGACAAGTTGGGGGAGCAGAGGGAAGAATCTCGTTATCAACATTTCATTTTTCGAGATACATGCAACACACACACATACACACACATGCATATGTACAAACGTTGTTACATACCCTATTTACCCACCCCTCCGCTCAGGCAGGATATGACACAAGGTCAATTTTTAAGTGGAGTTTAACAGGTTTGAATTCAGAGTTTTCCTTCTCCTAGACTAGTTGCCTAACCAAGGCTGAAGAACCGAGTCTGCCCTACTATTTACCCATAGCTGGAGGGTGTCCTCGTGGTGTAATGGTTAAAGCGATGAACTGCGGAATCGTAGTACGTGAGTTCGTACTCCAGTCGCACTATTACGTTCACTTTCGGGCAAATACCCTTGGGAAAGGTATGAACCCCCTTATTCTCCCTCCAGCTATGGGTAAATAGTAGGACGGACTAGGTTCTTCAGCCTAGGTGAGGCAACTAGTCTAGGAGAAGGAAAACTCTGAATTCAAACCTGTTAAACTCCGCTTAAAAATTGACCTTGTGTCATATCCTGCCCGAGCGGAGGGGTCGGTAAATAGTACCCATAGCTGGAGGGAGAATAATTAGATTCATACCTTTCCCAAGGGTATTAGTGCTATGTGAAAATGCAATCAGTCACGTCCAGGATTTGAACTCGTGTTGCTGTGTCCATATTCTATGACCATAACCATTACACCACGGTCACCTCCAGAAACAAACATAGTTACATACATACACACATTTGTGCATTCGGGGTGTAATGGACACAGTCATAGAAAATGGACATGGTGATTTGAGTTCAAATCATAGGTGAGACGGTTTGCGTTTCACATTGTGCTAATACCCAATAAGAAAGATAAGAATCCAACAATTCTACCAGCTATGGGTAGATTATAGACTGATCTCTTCAATCTAGGTAGGGTAAACAATCCAGGAGAAGGAAAACTCTGAATTCAAAACTTGTTAAACTCTGCATAAAATTTGATGTGTCGTCACATCCTGATCATGAGGACGGGTAGGTAAATATATCTACATATATATATATATATATGTATGGATATATATATATATATACTCTTTAAGAAAAACAACAAACTGGTCACATTAGGATTATAAATTTATTTCCATCCTGTTACGCGTTTTTGAAAAATTCAAAAACACGAAAAAAATTTAACAGGACTTCTTCAGATCTTATGAATAAAATAAATCAGAAAAGACACAGAAAAGAAGGTGGGAGGGGTGAAGAGTTATCTCCTCATTTAACCCACTTCTGTTTTTTATTTTAATTTCGGATAGAATTGTAGTAAATTATTTAAAAATTTTAATTCTAATTTTTAAATTCTAATTACATTTTGATTTAAACTACAGATTTAATATTTAATATGTATATGAAAATATAAGATTATATTTTTATTCTTGGTGATGATACTTGTGTGGAGCAGAAAAGCAATTGCCTGTGAGTTTATGCACAGGAAGGAGTTGTCGGGAGACGGAAGAGCCAGTGAACAACTGACTTTAGCCGAAATTAGGGAACTTACATAGTCTCCAACTCTCACGTGACCTGCAGCAATTCCTCTTTTTTGTTAACCATGGTTACGCCCACATCTCACTTCTTTGCTTTCCATTGGTTATGTTGTCTGCTTCCCATTGGCTACTTGCCCAAGCCCGGTTCTGTAGGCGTACACATCTGCCGCTATCACCGAATTCAACTACGTCCACAGGTCAGGGGATATTCCGATATCTTCGACCAGATGCACCTGTTTTCATCATCCACCATATTCACAGCACCTGTGGGCATGGTGACATTTCGGCAATCACCTTGTTGATATCATCCTTGAGCGGATGTAGCTGTGTCAACATCCTCTGATACACAGCACCTGTGGACATGATGACATTTCAGTGATCACGCTGGTCTTATCAATCAATCTGTCAACAACATCTGCCATATTCACACCCGCAGGTCACATTAATATATTACACTGTATCAATAGGCTTTTATATATATAGTTTGAGTGACAGCAAGTCTCCACTGGTTTCCTAAGTATTCTATTGGGGTGTTCTCATAGTGTAATGGTTAAAGCGATGGACTGTGGCATAGTAGTAAGCTAGTTTGAACTCTAGTCAGACTATTATGTTCGCTAGTAGTTTTATTTGTGCACAGTTTTAAGGATTGCGACTTAACGCAAATCATTCTATTTAACATTATTTATTTATTTGCACATAGTTAACTGGTTTCATGTGTTGCAAGTAAATTTTATTTGCACACAGTTTACTTTGTTTGTTTGTTTGAGTTTTATGGCATATCAATCTTTATAGGTTATTTAATCCGAAATCCATTTTAATACATAAACAGATCTATTTCAAACGCTTCAGTTTATCATAAATACACAGTTTAATTGTTAAGAACATTTCTATTTCAAGCTATTCAGTTAGGTCAAACAGTTCTAATTCAAGCAATTCAGTTCAGTATAATTATAGTTTTTGTCTACACACAGTTAAATGTCAAAACAGTTCTATTTAAAGATTATTATCATTAGACTGGAAATTTGCAACCTTAAAACTGTGTGCAAACAAATGATCATTATCAGTTAGTTTCATTAGGTTTGGTTTTATGGCATATCAACCATTATAGGTTATTTAATACCAAATGGTCTTTATACATATATATTAAATATATAAGATTTGGTTGGGTTGGGTTTTATAGCATATCAACCATTGTTGGTAATTTAATGCCAAATTCTCTTTATACATATATATCAAATATATAGGATTTGGTTGGGTTGGGTTTTATGCCATATCAACCTAGATAGGTTATTCAATGCTAAATTCTCTTTATACATATATATTATATAGGATTTGGTTTGGTTGGATTTTATAGCATATCAGCTATTGTTGGTAATTTAATGGCAAATCCTCTTTATACATATATATTAAATATATAGGATTTGGTTGGGTTGGGTTTTATGCCATATCAACCTAGATAGGTTATTCAATGCTAAATTCTCTTTATACATATATATTATATAGGGTTTGGTTTGGTTGGATTTTATAGCATATCAGCTATTGTTGGTAATTTAATGCCAAATTCTTTTTATACATATATATTAAATATATAGGATTTGGTTGGGTTGTGTTTTATGCCATATCAACCCAGATAGGTTATTCAATGCTAAATTCTCTTTATACATATATTTTATATAGGATTTGGTTTGGTTGGATTTTATAGCATATCAGCTATTGTTGGTTATTTAATGCCAGATCCTCATTATACATATATATTGAATATATAGGATTTGGTTTTGTATGGTTTTAGCATATCAACCATTATAAGTTATTTAAAACCAAAACCTCTTTATACATATATTCAGTACATAGGATTTGCATTGGTATGTCATGATATACCAACCAATGAAGGTCTATTTAATGGCAAATCCTCTTTATACATATATATTAAATATATAAAATTAGTAGACATATTTTGTAGATAATATTTTTGTATGAGCCTGAGCTCTTATTTTTGCATACAGTTAAAGGGCTTCAAGTGCTTTTAGGTAATTTTATTTTTAAATGAGTTAATTGGTTTTTCCACTACTACTGCTATTGTAAATGGGTCCAATTATTGCTAACAGTAATAATTCCATTCAATCGCTATTATTTGTTTGCAGAAAGTGTAGTGGTTACAAGTATTGCTATTTAACACTATTTTATCCAACCTTTTCATTCATCTGAACACAGTTAAATGGTTCCAAGTATAACTATATATTGCTACAAATTCAAGTTGACAGTCATTTATTTACACAGAATTGATAGGTCAAACAGTTCTATTTCTAACAATTCAGTTTACCATAATTAATTTTTTTGCACATAGTTTAAATATCAAACAGTTCCATTTGACCCATAGATAGGACCATATCAGGTGTTACCACTCCGGGGCAGAGTGGACCTGGGAGTAATGGTAATGAAAGGGTACTTCACACCTCCAAAACTTCAGGACAGGAGCTTCACCATCAGATTACTTAGAGTCATATCCAAGACACTTATTAGGCGAATGCGGTCTTACTCCTCAGCAAAGATGCTGTTGGTGCATTCTGCAACATCAGCCAACAGGGCATTATTATTTTGGAATAGTTAATTGAAACCTTATAATTCTGGTCAAATTATTAGTATTAGATAGGAATACTTGAAACCATATAATTGTGTACAAATTATTACTATTTGATAGGAACACTTGAATCTATGTAACTATGTGCAAATTATTAGTATTGAATTGGAATACTTGAAACCATATAACTGTATGTAAATTATTAGTATTAGATAGGAATACTTGAAATCAGAAAATTGTGTATAAATGATTAAAATTAGATAGGAATACTTGAAATAAATATCTTTGTAGGATTATATATATATATATAACCAGCTCATTGGCCTTGTGGGTAAAGTGTTTGCCAATGGTCTGGGAGACCTGGGTTCAATCCAAGGTCGAGTCATACCAAAGACTTAAAAAATGGTACTTTATACCTCCTTGCTAAACACTCAGCATTATAAGGTATGTATCAAGGGTAAAGTGGAGCAATCAAGGGAAAGGAGTAGCGCCCTCCCCTACACCTCAGTGTAGTAGCTATTGAAAAGGGAGCCATCGGGTTGCCCTCAAATACAGTCGCCAACTTCACTTCATATATATATATATATATATATATATATATATATATATATATATATATATATCAGATATGTAATTCTATAAAAGGAAACCTTCCGAAACTACTCAATTAATTTACTGAAAATTTACTAAAAATCTTTTACACATGTTCAAAGTGTTCTCAAACCGTTGATATTGCAACTAAGTATGAAGCGTTTACTTCTTTAAAATGATTGTGAATTTTTTTAATAGATTGGCTTTTAAAACATTTTGTTGCAACCTGTTTAAAATGATTGTGAATTTTATTAATAGATTGGCTTTTAAAACATTTTGTTGCAACCTATTTAAAATGATTGTGAATTTTATTAATAGATTGGCTTTTAAAACATTTCCTTGCAACCTGTTTAAAATGATTGTGAATTTTATTAATAGATTGGCTTTTAAAACATTTTCTTGCAACCTGTTTAAAATGATTGTGAATTTTATTAATAGATTGGCTTTAAAAACATTTTCTTGCAACCTGTTTAAAATGATTGTGAATTTTATTAATAGATTGGCTTTTAAAACATTTCCTTGCAACCTGTTTAAAATGATGGTGAACTTTTTCAGTTGATTGGCTCTTTAAAAATTGATATTGCAGTAAAATAAAAAATGTTCACTTGACAAAGATGTTTGAGAAAATATTTTTGTACTGTACAAAATCGTTAAACTGACATAGATATAAGATAACCAACCAAAGATTGACCTTCTTTAAATAAAACCAACCAACCAACCAATCAACCAACCAACCAACCAACCGACCGACTTGTTGGATTACAGCCTCTTTCCCAGACGAAATAATCCTTACAAAATAGCCAATTCTAATTTTCACAGGGAAATAACAAATCTTTTTAACGGGGGATAACTCTGTATGTAACGATAAAGTTATGTCCCTTTAATTTAATAACCATTGCCTTTTAATAAAAGTTAAATTTTCAAAGTTCAAATTTCAGCGTTATGACAAAATAATTTTCTTTGTGCCAGTTTGCTGGTATTTACTTAGCTTAGACGCGTTTAAAGCAGGGGTGATATATGGAGCACCCAGTGAGAATCAGTAACAATGGTCTTTTAACTTAGCTCTTTAGCCATAAAACACTGCGGTAGACTACGAAAGTTGTCATTTACTAAACTTAGCTAAGTTTAGATCTTGTCCAGAAATAAAAGGCACCTAGTTAGAATCAAACTCACCAACAATACTTTTCTTGCTTAGCTTGCATGACACAATAAAGGCACCCATTTTTAGTTTTTTTTCTTTTGTTTCAGTATCATTTTGGACCAATGAGGTAATCATTTTATTAAAATAATTTGGCACAAGGTCAGTCGTATAGGACACCCTGTGAGAATCAGACTCACTAACAAGAGTTTGCAAACCAAGTTTGCTAGATATACAAGGCGCTTTTTTGTTTTTTCTTATTATCTAAATATTCTTTTCCATTTTGAAAATTAGTTCAGCATAAGGCCAGAAATTGGGAGCACTCTCTAAGTGTATATAACTTTGAAAATAATCGTTAAAATTTTTAATCATGCCAAAAATTGTGACAAAAATAAACCTTAAAAGATTCAGTGCATCGAGCATGACACTAAATTGCCTCCCGTGGTGAGGCTCATGTTCCCGAGTTCTTAAAAAAATGTGCAAACATCCTGTTGTTGCGATTACTCCCGGGTTCACTCTGGCCAGGAATGGCAGTACTTTTTAGACTCCCATCTCTGTTATTAGTATTGAATTGGAATATTCGAAACTAATCAAGTATGTGTGAAAAATATTAAGAAACAACCACCTAAAAATGGGAATATAAATGAGCAATGAACGGAACCTTTAGGTATACAATAGCCCGAGATGGGTTGACATGTCATTTAAAGCAATTCATCTATCATATTAAGTTTTATTTGTCTCTGCCCCCCCCACCAGATAGGAATTGACACAAGGTCTTTTTTAAAGTGGTGTTATAGGGAGGGGAGGTTGGGCACGAGCTGAGACTCGAACCCTGTTGGTCATCGGCTCACTAAGTGCAATGTGAGCCAGACGAGCCTGCTAGATTGGACTCACTCGATATATTACTTGAGTCCGGCTCGTGTGTCTGGTCATAGCTTAAAATAGACCAAAGTGGTCTAGTTTCATGCTGTACAATCAATGCAGTTCGCCAACCCGATGGTGGCCCAGCCGAAGTTGGGGGCCATACAGCCTCGAATATGACATTGATTTTGGATATCCGATTCGGCACGAAAGCCCGGCGGCTCAGCTAAAAAACAGGGTAACTGTGCCAGGTAAGTATTAGTTATTTGTTGCTGCCTCCCACTAGACAGGACTCGACACAAGATCAATGACCTGAAGGTTGGGTTAAAGTGGGGATTAGGGGAGGAGAATGTCGAGCCCTGCTGGTCTATGCTGGTCATCGGTCCACTTAGTGCAATGTGGGCCTGATGAACCTGACTGGTCTTGGACCCAAATAATGACCCGTATGCCTGATTATAGCTTAAACTGGACAGCAAGGTCCAGTGCAATACAAGGGGGACAAAGGTGTCAATCATGCAGCTCGCCCACCCGAAGGTGGCCCAGTTCAAGTTGGGGGTCTTTCGGCCTCGAATCTGCCATTGATCGATACCCCATCCGGCACGAATGCCAGACGGCCCAGCTAAAGCCAGGTAAGTATTAATTTATCAATACTATTTATTATATAATTATATAATTATATATATAATTTCTTTTATTTATCAATTTATCAATATTTATTTTATAATTATATAATTATATATATAATTTATCAATTTATCAATACTATTTATTTTATAATTATATAATTATATATATAATTTTTTAAATTGGTTAATATGAGCATTAGTAATTTATTTATACTCATATTAAGTTATTGAAAAAATTATTTGATTTGAAAGTTGTTGAGATGATAGCTTTATATTTTAAGCCACGTAATATGCTCATAAACGATTTACTCCTGTGGACTCCATCATACGGACGAGCAAGATTTCGAGGGACCAGCTAGAATCTATCTCCAACAGCTCTGGACTGATACAGCTTGTAGCATGAAAGACCTACAGAAACAATGGACGATAGGGACGAATGGCCGAAGAAGGTCAGGGAAATCCGTGCTTGCAGTACGACATCATGATGAATATATAATTATTTTTCTGCACAGCGAAAAATAATTAAAATTTGATTATATTTGTAATAAAAGATCAAACAAACCAACAAACAAACAAACTAAAAAAAAAAAAAAATGAATAAATAAATAAATAAATTAACCCCCCAAAAAACACATACAAAAAAGACAAAAACGAAGAAAATTAAATGTCAATTCCCAAAAGGGCTTAAAAAATAACGCTTTTTTTAAATTCTGCTTCCACATTTGAAATCTTATCCGAATATTTTTTTTTTCAAAAATCCGAATACATTCCCTCCGCGTGACGTCAAAAAGAAAGTCACGTGTCCAGGCAAAACAACCAATAGCGTTGTGCGTTTATTTCATTTTATTTTTTTGTTTTTTGTTTTGTTTTTCTTTTTGTAAACGCCATCAAACAATTTTCTATTAAAACGTTTTAAGAAAAAAAATCAAAATTGCCTCAAATTGAAGAAGGCAAAACAAAAGCATAGAAAAGGAAAAACCAAACAAACAAACAAAAAAACTAAAAAAAAAAAAAACGTTGAAGGTGAAATTCTTCCACGTGTTAACCTGACCTTGACCAGATCCCTCATCTCCCACCGATCCGAACCACAGTTCGCAGTTTCTCCATGACTTCCAGGCGCCTTGCAAAGAGAAAGAGCCATGTATATTCGAAGAGAAGCCGGTCATCCTCGAATTCCGTCAGACGAGCTTCCAGATCGCCTTTGGGTAGAAAGAATAAACCCAAAGTGAAACGACCGCAAAAATCTCCTCAAAGAAAACAGAAACGCGCTAATGGGGGCAAGACATCTCCAAGAAGTGAGGAGCCCCGCAGGTCGACGGTGATGTCCGAAGGTTCGAAGGTGGATAGAAACAAGGGTCGAAGTCGAAGAAGCCTTATGGAGTGGTTTGTTTCACTGGTTAGGGGTAATTACCATGTTCAAGGGGGCCAAGATGAATTCCTTGAAGAACGTTTACCGAGCCAACCGTGAGGGGAAAAGAAAATCCCTCTCCAAAATTTAACCAAAAAAAAAAAAAAAAGTAAAAATATTATCAAAGCAAAAAAAAAAAAAAAAAATGAAAAAAAGAAACATGAAATTTTAAATAATACGGATAAAAAAATTGCAAAAACTGAAAAAAAAAAAAAAAAAAAAATGGTAAAAATTATATTGGAGACTCCCCCCGCCGCCTGGAATTGATAAAAATTTCGAAAAAATATTCTTTTACTTAAAAGAAAGAAAGAAAGAAAAAAAAAAAGATTGGTTTTCATCTTTATTGCTTTTAAAAACACATTATATTTTTAAAGTTTTAATTTGATGTTTTTTTTTCAATCGTTTTGATTTTAATGTCATGTCAGTTTTTCTAGAGGTGGTATTTATGAGACTTCTTAACAAGTCTAAATTCGGCGCTAGGGGGCCGCGCACTTGGCGAAACTATGCAAGCCAGGAACAAAAATTCCTGGTCCCGGCGGTGTTCCCTTAATAGAGTGCCTCAGAAGCCGAACAATTATCTCCACTGTGCAAAGCAGGTAAATCCTCGGAGAACGGTTCCCTGAAGTTTAGGATTGGCCGATTTCGCTACCCGCCACGAATACCCGACGGCCTCCATCGAGATCGTATTTCAAGAGCATATTTTGTACATTCATGTTAGAATTTTTGTGTTGTATCTTTTGAGATTGTTTTTGCACGTGGTCATATATCAAACATTCCTGTCTAATACAAAAAAGGTTTCAAGTATTCCTATCTAATACAAATAACAATATGGTTTCAATTAATTATTTCTATTAAATAATAATCGTTTGTTTGCACGCAGCTATATGGTTTCAAGCAACATAACATAATTCACAGCAAAATACTTATGACTTCAAGTAAGTATTCTTAATACAAATAATTTACACACAGCTGTATGGTTTTAAGTATTCCTATCTAATAGGAATAGTTTTCAAACATATCTATTTGACCTATGGATGAGATCCTAACAGGTTTTATCACTGAGGGTCAGAGTGGACCTGGAAGTTATGACAATGAAGGAGTGCTCAACTCTACTCAGACACGCCAGAACAGGAGACGTACTGCCAGACACATACCTAGGATACTCGTTTCTGCGGGGGAAGGTGTTACGAGGTGATTACGATAAGTTTCCAGACTTTTTTCGTATGGTCACTTTTGTTGATAGTACACACATGAAACTCTAGTCCCCTTCGAAGTAATCTCCCCCGGGTGCAATGCACTAGTTGTACCATTCCAACAACTTCTGGAAGGCCCCACGGATGTCCTCTTGTGTGAGCGTGTCAATGACCTTCGTCACAGCCTCTTTCATCTCCTCAATTGTCTCATAACGACAGCCTCTGAGTTTAGGGAATAACCAAAAGTCACAGGGAGCAAGGTCTGGACTATAGGGAGGGTGAGGAACTGTCTCGATGCCCATCTTGGTCAAATAGTCTGTGACAAGGATGGAGTTGTGGACTGGTGTATTGTCCTGGTGGAAATGCCACTGACCCGATTTGAAGAATGCTGGTCTCTTCCGACGGAATCTCTTCCTGAACTCCCTTACATAGTAACCCTAACCCTAACCCTTTAGCCAATCAACTCTGGTGTATTGAATTCCTTACTCCTCCCACACCTCTTATCATCCCTCACAGACTCCCTGCCTTCCTTGAATCTCTTATGCCACTCAAAAACTGATGCTCGATTCATGCAAGATGGTCAAAAAGCAGTCTGAAGTATTCCATACGTTTCTGTGGCATTTTTTCCAAGTTTAAAACAATTTTATTGCATATCGTTCTTCTAAAGTGTCAAATTGGATTTTTGAAATTCACCAGCCGTGACTAGGGTGTATTCCAATTGCTGCTGTAGCTGTTCCTTTGAACGCGAAATCATAAAAATTGGTCAGTCATCTCAGAAGATGTATAGCAATAAGATACTGAATTTTTAAGAGTCTCCGACCATTTTAAATGTCCATACGAAAAAAATCTGGAAACTTATCGTGTGCACCTCGTACCTCTTTGATGGTATTCTGAGCCTCGCTGGCAGGGCATACAATATTACTAGTTAAATTCATTGAAATTCTCTGGAATTCCTGCATAACTATACGAATTTTTAATTGCTAAGTCGAGATAATTATATTTGGTACATATCACTCGACAAATACATGATTGCAAGGTATACATTTATGCAATTTCTCTAATCACTGGCAAGATTTGATACAAGGTCAATTTTTAAGCGGACCACAGCAGGTTTGAATTCAGGGTTTTCCTTTTCCTAGACTGGTTACCTAACTAAGACTGGAGAACCCAGTTTGCTTTACAATTTATCTCGAGCAAAAGTCTTTTTCTGCCTTCTGGATGGAGGAAGAATGAAGCTTTTGCATGCAGTGAAAGGCAGTCTCGTCCGGGATTGGAACTCTGGTCTCTGGTTCCATTTCTCAAGATGATAAACGCTGTGCTGTGTACCCCCCAACTGCATACAATGTATAGCATAAAATTCAAAATTTCAGTTTTTTTGTTTTGTTTTATAGAAAAAGCCATAATAAGAATAACTGGATGTTTGCTTCTGCTTCTTCGTTTAATGGCATATCAACCTTAGAATAACTGGAGTCACCCGTGGTATAATGGTTATCGTCATAGGAAATGGACACGGTGACACGAGTTCAAATCCTGGACGAGACTGATTGCATTTCACATAGCACGAATACCCTTGGGAAAGGTATGAATCCAATTATTCTCCCTCCAGCTATGGGTAAATAGTAGGGCAGACTGGGTTCTTCAGCCTTGGTGAGGCAACGAGTCTAGGAGAAGGAAAACTCTGAAATCAAACCTGGTAAACTCCGCTTAAAAATTGACCTTGTGTCATATCCTGCCCGAGCGGAGAGGTTGGTAAATATCCATAATAAGAATAACTAAATGATGTTTTTCAGTTTATTTTCCACAACTTTAATAACTGATATATATATATATATATATACCAATCCTCCCGACCCCAAATCCTCGGTCACGGCGCCAAATATACCAATTATGGTATCTCTTTGCCACAACCTTGTCCGCCTCCCTCCAATCTCTCTGCTACAGCGCAGGAAAAAAAAAAAAAAAACAGATCAAAAGTTCCTTCCAGGAAAGTGACCATGCACTGCCCTGCCCCACGTTGTGATTCTTTAAAAGTAAGGCCGATGGCCACGTCTGAAAGGAAGAGGGTTTACTGGCAGCTGAAGACTGGATTCCGAGGGGTACATATATTGCAGAACAAAAAAAAAAATAATAACTCCGATTTCTGCAGTAGACGATAAAAAAAAGATTTTATAAAACTTTAAAGTTATAGATGGCGACAAAAATCTGCGGGTGTGACGTATAATGGTCTAAGGCGGCGGTCTGACGAGGGTTAAGTTTTCTTAACTACAATTTGTCTCAGCAGCGGACTGGTGATATCTGAGTTGGCAGCGCAGAGCACAATTCCAATCTGTTGGTCCCTGTCTGATCTTCGTCTACTTCGTCTGGAACCGAACTGCTTCGCTCTCTGCCACCAACTGCTGAGTTCGAAAATCAGCCTGTTTATATAATAATTGCCAATATTCTGGGTAGGTTCTGACTGAGGCAGGGGTGATCTCCATAACGTCATCAGAAAGGGTCCAACCCTTTTTTCACTACTTCCACAGAGTCGTCCCTCTCACTACCATCGTAGTGAGGACTGTGGGAGGATAACTTTCCTCCTACCAACATAGTTTCTCTCATTTTACTGCTTATGACATCATCATGCTAGACAGCCTTCACACCATCAACAAAGATTCCCTTGTTCACCTTTCAACACCCTTTCTCCCTGTCACTGCAATCAGGTGAGAGACACAGGTCACGGGTTATCTTCCCTGATTGTCAAATTTCTAATTTTCATTTTTTTTTCCTTCAGGCTTGGGAACCGTTCATGATATCCTAAAACATCATATTTTTTTCTTTCTTCCTCTATTTTGCGATTTTACTTGTAACCAACTTGGTCACCCTCATTACCTGTCAACATCTTTCCATTTTCTGTTTTGACTATTGTCAAAAATTCTTTTTCAGAATTTTCAATTCTTTTTCCCAGACATTTCAATTTTTACACTTCTTGGCAATTATATTTGGCTACTCAACTTTTTGGTTAACCCCTCACGTACCGCCATCGACCAATATTGTCATATATATATATATATATATATATAATACCATGTTGGTTGTCACTAAATCACTTTGTGGGTTTGTGGTGAACCAAGTGCAATACAATATGGAGAGTGCTCAATATCTAGGATAGAGCTATTATAATATATATATATATATATATATATGTACATCTTATTATGTTACTATTCACTGCAGGGCTTTTGGTACCTTTCAAAGAAAAAAAGTGATGACATACTAGAATTAAAATTGATTTTTTTTGTTAAAAATGGTTGAAATGTGGATATGTATCACTGTAATTTCTTAAGTGTTAATTTTATTGGTTTTGTAGTTGTCTTAACAAGAAACGAGAAGGGCCCGGAATAAACCGTAAATGGGTAAAGGCTAGACATAGCTGAAATGGATTTCGTTTCTCCCTCATCTTCCTTCCTTTTACTATCCCTCCATCTCTCCTTCCTTTGACTATCCCTCCTTCTCTTTCCTTCCTTTGACTATCCCTCCCTCTCTCTCCTTCCTTTTACTATCCCTCCATCTCTTTCCTTCCTTTGACTATCCCTCCTTCTCTTTCCTTCCTTTGACTATCCCTCCTTCGCTTTCTTTCCTTTAACTATCCCTCCTTCTCTCTCTCCTTCCTTTGACTATTCCTCCTTTTCTCTCCTTCCTTTGACTATCGCTTCTCTTTCCTTCCTTTGACTATCCCTCCTTCTCTTTCCTTCCTTTGACTATCTCTCCTTCTCTTTCCTTCCTTTGACTATCCCTCCTTCTCTTTCCTTCCTTTGACTATCCCTCCCTCTCTCTCCTTCCTTTGACTATCCCTCCTTCTCTCTCCTTCCTTTGACGATCGCTTCTCTTTCCTTCCTTTGACTATCCCTCCTTCTCTTTCCTTCCTTTGACTATCCCTCCATCTCTTTCCTTCCTGTGACTATGCCTCTTATCTGGTTGTAATGTATTATATTTTCCTATTGGATCTAATGAAGTTCTGTTAAAAATTGTTTTAAAGTCTTTGACTCATATCAATGCTCTTAACAGGATGGAAATAAATCTATTATCCTAATGTGACCGAATATTGTTTTTTTCTTGACATAATATTATATATAAGTACCATATATATATATATAAGACTGGGCATAAATAAAAACTTATACTTAAAGCTAAGTCACTGGTTTTACGGAACATAATAGTGGTTATATCTGCTGTATTTTACAAAGCTTTTTGCTTAGATGTGGCACAAGGCCTTATGAACTCACTCGAAGAGGTTTTCTAGTCTAGCTTGCAAACCATTACACCACCAGAGGCGCCCAGTAGTTTTATCTATAGCGGAAAAAATTATAGAAAGTAGGCTGGAAGAAGTAGCAATCTAAAACAGAATCGAGATTACCCAGGCACAGCAATTATTAAGAACGGCCAGAATATTTAGAAAAATCCACCAAACCTGAGAAGACTTGCAGTAACTTAGACTTTAATGAAAGACCACCAGCGCCAGCTGGTGCAAAAACCTCGCAAGGAGTATAATAATATAGAAAATGACACACACAAACTCCTATGGGACTTTGACATACAAACGGATCACCTAATCTCGGCCAGAAGACCAGACCTTATAATAATCAAAAAAAAAAAAAAAAAAAAAAAAAAAAAGAAAAAAAAAGAAAAGAAAAGAAAACCTGCAAAATTATCGACTTTGCTGTCCCGGCTGACCACAGAATAAAACTGAAAGAATGTGAAAAGAGAGATAAGTACCTCGACCTTGCTAGAGAATTGAAAAAACTATGGAACATGAAGGTAACAATTATACCAATTGTGATTGGTGCTTTTGGCACGGTAACGAAAGGATTATTAAAGGGCCTGGAGGATTTGGAAGTTTGCGTTCGAGTAGAGACCAAACAACAACATTATTGAAAACGGCCAGAATACTGAGAAGAGTCCTGGAGACTTTAGGAGAATTTCTGTCACTCAAGCTCCAGTAAAAGACCATCAGCTAACGCTGACGTGAAAAACTCTAATGAGTTAATAATAATAATAATAATAGTATACTGGTACTGAAGGAATTAAAAATAATAGGAATAATGGGGGCCATTGAAGCAAAAGGATATTAAGATTGGCTAGAATACCGAGAAGAGTCCTGGAGACTTTAGAAGATTTGCTGTTATTCAAACACAAGTGAGAAACCATCAGCTAACGCTGGCGTGAAAAACTCTCAAAGGAGTAAATAATAATAATAATAATGATAATGATAAACGACTAACAAGTGATATCTCACACGAGAAAACATGGACGTGGCTATGAAAAGGATATCTTTAGAGAGAAACGGAATCTCTTCAACTAGCAGCACAAAACAACACCATAAGGAGCAGCCATATAAAAGCAAGAATAGATAAGACGCAATAAAACAGCAAATATAGGCTATGTGGTGACAGGGATGAAATGATCAATCACATAAAAGCGAATGCAGTAAATTAGCACAGAAAGAGTATCGGACTAGACACGTCTGGGTGGGGAAGATGATCCGTTGGGAATTGTGCAAGGATTTGAAATTTGACCATATGAACAAATGGCATATGCACAATCCAGAATCTGTCCTGGAGAATGAAACGCACAAACTCCTCTGGGATTTTCACGTACAAACGTATCACCTTATCTTGGCCAGACGACCAGACTTAATAATAATCAACACCAAAAAAAAAAAAAAAAAAAAAAGAAAAAAAAAGAAAAAAAAGAGAACTTGCAGAACTGTAGATGTTGCTGGCCTGTCTGATCACAAAGTAAAATTAAAAGAAAACAAAAAGAAGGATAAGTACCTGGACCTTGTTAGGGAATTGAAAAAACCGTAGAACATGAAAGTGACGGTGATACCAATTGTAATTGATGCTCTTGGTATATTCATCAAAAAATTGGTACAGGGACAGGAGGACTTGGAAAAAAAGGGGACGAGTGTAGACCATTGAAATTACAACATTGCAGCCAAAATACTGAGGAGAGTCCTTGAGACTTGAGGACTCTTGCTGTCATTCAAACTCCAGTGAGAAACCCTCGGCTGATGCTGGTGTGAAAAACTCGAAAAAGAGTAAAATAATAATAATAATAATAATAATAATAATAATAAAATGCCATGCATAAACTCCTACGGGACTTGAACATACAAACGGATCACCTATTCCCGGCCAGAAGACCAGACTTAATAATAATAATAATAATAATAATAATAATAATCCACTGGGAAATGTTCAGGAAATTTCAATTCGACCATACAGACAAATGGTATATGCACAACTCAGCACCTGTCCAAGAAAATGACACGCATAAACTCCAATGGGACTTTGACATACAAACGGATCACCTAATCTCGGCCAGAAGACCAGACCTTATAATAATCCACAACTAAAAAGAGAATTTGCAAAATTGTCGACTTTGCTGTCCTGGCTGACTAAAGGATTGCTAAAGGGACTGGAGGACTTGGAAGTAGGCGGACGGGTGGAGACTATCTAAATAACAGCATTATTGAGAACGACCAGAATACTGAGAAGAGTCCTGGAGACTTGAGGAGACTTGCTGTCACTTAGACTCCAGTGAAAAACCATCGGCTAACGCTGATGTGAAAAGCTCTAATGAGTGAGTAATGATAATAATGATAATAATAAAGCCATCTAATGTGTTTTGTTGTTCCGGTGGAAATAAAGTAAAAAGATAGACAAATACTTGGACCTTGCTCGAGAGCTGAAAAACCTGTGGAACATGACGGTGATACTAGTTGTCGTTGGTGCGTTTGGAACGGTCCACAAGAATTTGGGAAAGAGACTGGAGGAATTGGAAATCTCAGAAAGAATCGAGACCATCCAGACCACAGCACTGTTAAGACCAGCCAGAAAACTTTGAAGAGTCATAGAGATCAAAGGAGATTTGGTGTCACTGAAACTTTAATGAAAGACCATTAGAATTAATATTAGTGTAAAAACCTCACAACAACACCACCACCACCAACAATTATAATAATTATAATAATAATAATAAAAAGAAGAAGAAGAAGAAAAATAATTATAATTGTGGACTTTGCTGTGAAAAGAGAGATAAGTACCTCGAACTTGCGAGGGAATTGAAAAAGCTGTGGAATGTGAAAGTGACGATGATACATATGGTATTTAGAGTTCTTGACACAGTCACGAAAGGATTAGTACAAGGACTGGAGGACTTTGAAATAACGGGACGAGTGGAGACCCTCCAAACCCCTGCATTATTGAGATCGGTCAGAATACTGGGAAGAGTCCTGGAGACTTGAGGAGACTTGTTATCTCTCAAACTCCAGTGAAAACGCTGGTGGGAAAAACTCTCAAAAAAGAACGTTGTGACACTATGGGTGGCATTCGTTTCTGTGTGTGTGGGTGCCAGTCAGGGAAGCTCTTTGTCTGTTTTGACGTGAAACCCAAACAAACGGTTTGATGACGTTGATACCAACTGTAGTAGCTAAAATCCCATACGGATTAGTTAAGGGACTGGAAGACCTGGAAATAAGAGGACAAGTCGATTCCATCCAGGCTAACTTTATTAAGATCGGCCAGAATATTGAGAAGAGTCCTGAGGACTTGGGGAGACTTGCAGTCACCCAAACTCCAGTGAGAAACCATCAGCTCGCGTGAAAAACTCTTAAAAGATTAAATGATAATATCTTCATCTGGAACACTCAGATTTGAAGACGAGTCAGCTTTTTCATCATTTTTATTTTCTATATATCTATATAAAATTCATTTTCTATATATCTATGAATAATTTATTTTCTATATCTATATATATTTATTTTCTATATATCTATGTATGAAAGTAAAGTTGTCTTCCTTTAGTCGAGGGCGACCAGAAGGCTCCCTTTTCAATAGCTACTACACCGAGGTGTAGGGGAGGGCGCTACTCCTTTCTCTGGATTGCCCCACTTTACCCTCGATACGTACCTTATATTGCTGAGTGTTAAGCAAAAAGGTATCAAGTACCATTTTTAAAGTTTTTGATATGACGTGACCTGGGATTGAACCCAGGTCTCCCGGACCATTGGCGAACACTCTACCCACTTAGCCAATAAACACAAATACATACACACACGGACATATACTCACACATATACGTATATAGTTACTACCACTATGGGTCAAAGAGGACCTAGGAGTAATCCTATTTACTCAACCCCTCCGCTCGGGCAGGATATGACACAAGGTCAATTTTTAAGTGGAGTTTAACAGGTTTGAATTCAGAGTTTTCATTCTCCTAGACTAGTTGCCTAACCAAGGCTGAAGAAATCAGTCTGTCCTACTATTTACCCATAGCTAGAGGGAGAATAATTGGATTCATACCTTTCCCAAGGGTATTAGTACTATGTGAAATGCAATCAGCTTCGTCCAGGATTTGAACTTGTGTCGCCGTTTCCATTTCCTACGACGATAACCATTACACCGCGGAACCTCCACTGGGAGTTTTGACAATGAAAAGGTACCCTAAATTTTTCAGATATCCAAAATTAGAGCCTCACCATCAGAAGCATTTTAGTGTCATTTCCTTTTTTACTGGGGTTGGGGTCTACCCTATCTAATGGTTAAAGTACGAGACATCATCCTTGAAGTAAAAGAGCTCGATCTCCAGTCGCTTCATTTCGTTCACTTTTATGCCTTTGCTAAGGGTTTTGAACCTGCTTAATCCTGCCCCCAGCTATGGTTTAAATAGTATCGTTCCTGTTCTTTTACAAAGATGTCTTTGGCATTAAATAAACCATGAACGTTATCATACCATAAAACAAAGAAACCAGACCATATTCAATCTGTGGATTTAAAAGATCTCTAAACGGATAATGAGAGATTTATTGAAAAACGGATGTGAGTTTCCAATGTTTGATAAGTTTACTTAAGATTTGAAAAACAACAACGATATATTCCTTGTCCAAGAGAGGAAGGCCCCGAAACGGTGCACATTCTCTCCTGATGACCCCAAAACAAGCATGGAGTTAAACTGCTCGGTGGAAATGAGAATGGCTAAAGGACCTTTTTCTATCTGCTCACTTTTTAGTGAGTTTCTGTTACTTGGTATGTAACTTCCTTCTGATAGAACGTTAAAATTAATTGTGTAATTGTTAGTGGGCGACTGATGACGACATTTGTGGAGTAGGGGAGAGCGGGTGGAAGCGTAGCTACCGCATGCCAGTAATGGACTCGCTTATGATAAACCCCTTCTCTTCGGTAGATTTAAGAACTTGTACATTTTTTTATTTTTGCAGGACGTATTTGGCTTCATAGAAGTGTTTGCTATTAATTAAGAGAAGAGATTCTCGCCCGTTCGTCTACTGTGTATCCAAGTAGAATTTGTCTGTGGTTCGGTTCTTGTACGAGTCAATATTTTTTTACTAAATTTCGGTTCCCGGGGTTACTCGACGACAAGCCGCAACATCGGAATTTTGTGGCAACCAGCAACTACCATTCTACAGTCTGTCGTCGATTGGCCGTGGGTAAACCCAGCTGACTGTTATATTGCGAGAATTTTCAGTAAGAAATAGCGCAACGGTTATCGTTGACCGGAATTCCAGCCCTCTACTCACTAATATTCTTGGGAAAGTTGGGAATGCATATCAGCTCCCCACCCCATTTAGAATTAAACAGTCTAGTAGATTAGGTTCTTTTGCCTTGTTTAGGCAACCAATCTAGGAGAAGGAAATATCTGAATTCAAACAGGCTATATCTTGCTTAAAAATTGACCTTGTCTCCGACGCATACGGACTCTCTTCCTAAACTCCCTTAAAACCTCAACATAGTAACGCTAACCCTAACCCTTTGGCCAATCAACACCTCTCATCATCACTCATAAACTCCCTGCCTTTCTTGAATCTCTTATGCCACTCAAAAACTGATGCTCGATCCATGCAAGATGCTCCAAAAGCAGTCTGAGGCATTCCATACGTTTCTGTGGCATTTTATCCAAGTTTAAAACAGAATTTTATTGCATATCGTTCTTCTAAAGTGTCAGATTGCATTTTTGAAATTCACCAGCTGTGACAATCAGACTTTAGTAGGGGGTATTCAAATTGCTGCTGCAGCTGTTCATTTGAACGTGAAATCATAAACATTGGTCAGTCATCTCAGAAGATGTATAGCAATAACATACTGAATCTTCTAGAGTCTACGACAATTCTAAATGCCCATACGAAAAAAGTCTGGAAACTTATTGAATGCACCTCGTAAGTTTCACCTAAACGGAACATTAGGACAATTCCGACTAAAGGAGGGTTGGGCAAAAATAAATTTTTATTGATTAAAAAGTCAGACCTGACTGATAAAATAAAATGCATTTTTTTCCAAGCAACGGTCGTTGTCAATACTACTATATGGAGGCACCACGTGGACGTTTACTAAACGTACGGAGAAAAAGCTTGACGGCAATTACACTAGAATGGTGCGAGCTGTATTGAACAAATCCTGGAGGCAACAACCCACAAAACGACCAGACCTAATGACGACCAGACCTAATGAATCTGCCAAATAATCGACATCGCCGTCCTGGTTGACTACTAAGTGAAAAATAAAAGAAAACGAAAAGACAAATACTAGGACCTTGTCAGAGATCTAACCACCCCCCAAAAAACAAAAAACTAAGGAATATGAAGGTGACGGTAATACCACTCATAATTGGTGTACTGGGAATGACCCCAAAGAAGAGTTGCCCAGTCGACTAGGGCTGTAGAATACACCAACTGCATTTCTGCGGAGGGGTAAGACACCCCAACGACTGTCCTGGATATGACACTAAACAATCTGATGGTGAGGTTCCAGTAATGCTGGAGCTTTGGGGAATGCAGAGTACCCCTTCATTGCCATATCTCCCAGGTCCACTCTGGCGTAGAGCGGTAGCACATGATATTGTCCCATTTATGGGTTAAATAGAGCTAAACAGCGAACTTATACTAAACTGAATTGTTTGAAAAGGATCGGTTTTTAGTATGTTAAACTGAATTGTTTGAAATGGAACGTTTTTTGTATCTTAAACTGGATTGTTTGAAATAGAACTGTTTTTAACATTGAAACTGTACTTATGCTAAACTGAATAGTTTAATATAGAACTGTTTTGACATTTAACTGTGTATAAACAAAATCTATACTTATGCTTAACTGTACTGTTTGAAGTAGAACTGTTTGACTAAACTGAATAGCTTGAAGTAGAAATGTTTTGAAAACAGACAAACAAAATGAGAGATAATTAAAATGATAATAATGCCATACTAATTGTAGTTGGTGCGCTTTGAATGATGCCAAACATTTGAAGAAAAAAAAAAGACCAGAGAAACTGGAGGTTAGGAGAAGAATGGAGACCATCCAGACCATAGCAGTATTGAAATCGGCAAGAATACAGAGAAAAGCCCTGGTGACCTGAGGAGACTTGCAGTCACTCAAACTCCAGTAGAAGAAAACCAGCAAACGTTGGTGCGAAAAACTCGCTAGGAATAATAATAATGATAATAATAATAATCCACTGGGAAATGTGCAGGAAATTTCAATTCGACCATACAAACAAATGATATATGCACAACCCAGCACCTGACCTAGAAAATGACACGCATAAACCCCTATGGGACTTTAACACACAGACGGATCACCTAATCTCGGCCAGAAGACCAGACCTTAATATAATCAACAAAAAAAAAAAAAGAGAATTTGCAAATTGTCGACTTTGCTGTCCCGGCGGACCACAGAATAAGTCTGAAGGAAAGTGAAAAGAAGGATAAGTACTTCGACCTTGCTAGAGAAGTGAAAAAGCTGTGGAACATGAAAGTAACGATTGTGCCAATTGTGATTGGTGCGTTCGACACAATAACTAAAGGATTATTAAAGGGCCTGGAGGACTTGGAAGTTGGCAGACGCGTAGAGACTATCCAAACGACAGCATTGCTAAGAACAGCCAGAATCCTGAGACGAGTCCTGGAGACTTGAGGAGACTTGCTGTCACTCAAACTCCAGTGAAAAACCATCTGTTAACACTGACGAGAAAAACTCTAAAGGAGTAAAATGATAATAATAATGAGATAAAAAAGTTAATCGGTTAATGAAGGAATCCAGCAATTGACACAAAAGGAAGACAGGAACAGGTAATTCGATGTCAGAAAGATGAGCCTCAAAGACGAAAATTTGACCTTACTGAAAAACAGTATGTGAACAAAACAGAATCTTGGTTTGGTTTTATGGCATATCAACCGTAGTTGGTTATTTAATGCCAAATCTATTTTTAAACATATAAACAGTGCTATTTCAAACAATTCAGTTTAGTATAAGTATACTTCTTTGTTTACACAAAGTTAAATGTGAAAACAGTTCTATACCAAACAATTCAGTTTAGCTTAAATACAGTTTCAATGTCAAAAACAGTCCTATTTTAAACAATTCAGTTTAGAATACAAAAACATTTCTATTTCAAACTATTCAGTTTAGCATAAGTACGCAGTTTAAATGTTAAAACGGTCCTATCTCAAACAATTCAGTTTAGAATAAGTACAGTTTAATTCAATTTGACCCATAGATAGCACCCTATCAGGTGCTACTGCTCTGGCCCAGCGTGAACCTAAGAAATATAGCAATGACGGGGTACTCCGCATTCCCCAAAGCACCAGCATTACTAGAGCCTCACCATGAGATTGTTGATGGTCATACCCAGGACACTAGTTGTGGGGCGGGGTCTTACCCTCTGCATAGATGCAGTTGGTGTATTCTCCAGCGTCAGCCGTCTGGGCCAACCGAGTCTCTTCCAGAAAAAGAGATTCACAAAATTCTTTGGGACTTTTGACCCATTCGCGGTCAGACGAAAAACCATTAGTCACTTCCTGAAGGGAAAAACCATCATCATCATCATCAACAACAACAACAACAACAACAACAACAACAACAACAATAATAATAATAATAATAATAATAATAATAATAGTAATAATAAAAACCTGTAGGGATGGAACAAAAAATTCCAAACCTCATTCAGGGGAGATAATACAAAGTACATTATTACAGGGTAAGCTCCCTTGTGTTGCATTTTTTTTGCGCATTTTTGTCTGGCAATCCCGAGACGGAATATTATGTTCCGTCATTATTCCGATTTATTCTTGTGCATTTTTGTCTGGACAGGAATGAAAAAGAGGAAGATTATGTTGCGTCATTTTTCTTACTAAGAATGTCCGCCACGAAAATCAGCTTTTAGAGGATTTATCCTTATCTTTAGCATTATGATGTATAGTAGCAACGTCGAGTAGTAGAAATAATTTTGACTCGCAATTACTTTAGTGTCAACGTACACAAAAATCAAAGTTTTGCCTCGAAAGACTGGGCTCTTTAATTCGTATTTATTCAATACCAAAATGAAGCACAAGGCTTTTTTAACGTGGGAACAGGGAGCCGGGTTATAGACCAGAGATACCTGGCGGATCCAAAAATGCCTCGGGCCTCGTCGGCATTTCCCTTAAAAGGGCGACTCAGGGGCCAGGCGATAAAACAAGCTCTGCCGAAGCAAGTAAGAACCTGAGGGGACGGCTCCCTGCGGGTCATAGAGTCTTAGTTGCGTGACACGATTGCTGGGCTTCTCCGGCACTCATATCGGGCATCCTTAAAGTACATTAGCACTGGTTTGAAAATTAATTCTATTAAGTGTCGGTTGCATGTTTCTAATATGTAGTGCTTCGAGAATCTGTAGTTTTTGTTTATTATTTTGATGTTCTAATATCGTTGTGTTTTTGGTGAGAATTTGCTGGAATTCTGTTGTTGGGCATGAATTTTTTTTTTAAATGCTTAATAGAACATTTAATAGAATTAATTTTTAAACCAGTGCTAATGTACTTAAATGTCTTTAGTTACTGACGCTATTTATAGAATTCCATTTAAAAGCAAACGCCATAATCTTCAACGGTAAAGACGCTCTTCTATAGTGGTAATATGCTAAAACAAAAGTTACATCACTTTTGTTATAGATCCTCTCCTGATGATGGCCCAAAGTCGGACAGAAAGTACTAGGGATACATACAACTATGGACAATACATAAATGAATTCCCCCCGAATACGATAAAAGTAATACGGGAATTCGAACGGATCCAGAAGAATATATGTAGACATAAAATGTCTATTATGTTTAATGAAATTTGTACACACATATATATATATATATATATATATAGCTACCCTTTCATACAAGCAGTATGTGACACAAGGTCAATTTGTAAGAAGTGTTTTATAGGTTTGAATGCAGAATTTTTATTTCACACCAAGGCAAAATTGCAAAGTCTGCACCACAATTTACGCATACCTAAAGGGAAAATAATTGGTATCATATTTTTCCCGAGGGTATTGTAGAAATTTTGTTAAGGAACTGGTGATCCTGTTTCACCGAACATCAGCAGCCCCTTGGGGTCACGTGGCGTCCATTATAAAAAAGAGCTCCACTGGAGATTCTTCCCCTTTCTTCCACTCCCACCGCTGTTAGCAACAGGTCCAGTCGTAGCAGCCCTTGACGGCAAAAGTATTTGGTACCCTCCACCAACCAGGACCCAAGAGCGACGAACGCACGTGCTGAGTTAAAAGGAACAGGACACACAGCTAAGTTCCAGCAGGCATTTTATCCGCAAACCTTACCAAACCTTACCACACCTAACTTAACCTTACCTTACCTTAAACCTTTACCTTATAACTTTATATGATAACAACCTTACAACTAAACTTTACAAACCTTACAAAACCCAACCATCTATCGGGACCTTGAACTCATTTTTGAACTCTTACATATTCGTTGTTTGTTCCATTTGGTGTAAAACCCTGTTTATTGTTGTTGTTGTATATAAATTTTGTTGCACTAAAAGTCGTTCATCTCCTTTCTTCAAAAGGTGCCACCCAATTCCCTACTGCTGTTGAAGTACGGTTTATTCTTTTATTCAAACCGGGCTTTTCGGGGCTTATAACCCCCCCACAGTATTAGCGTTATGCGAGAATATAAACAGCCACATTCAAGATTTGATATTCACTTTTGGTGAGGGTTGATAATGATGATGATGATAGTGGTCGAAAAAGCACCTTAGGATCGATCAGACTAGTCAGGGGATTGATATATACCGTCAGCGGAAAGATTTGAGGGACAATGTTTGTTTGTTTTGTTTTACGGCATATCAACCTCATCGATCATTTAATGCCGAATCAAGTAAAAGAAAATAAGACTGAAGCGAAATTCAAGGGAGGCGTCTTAGGAATTAATGATAAACTTTAGATAATTAGTTGGTTATTTTTTAATTAAAAAAAATTATTAGGAGTTTATTTGTAGGGAACCATGATCATAACCCCCCACCACACCCAATAAACCAAACTAACTGTAAAACAGATTGGGGAAGGGATCAGTTTGTTAGAATATATCTAGTAAAGAAAGGTTTTATACAGGGTGGAACGATAAAATTGTCGTCCTAAAGAAAACAACACTACAGCTTTATTTTAAAACTTTTATTGAAAAAATCATTTCAGCTAACTTGATTATGTAGTAGAGCTGACATCTACTGGGTGGAACGATAAAATTGTCGTCCTAAAGAAAACAACACTACAGCTTTATTTTAAAACTTTTATTGAAAAAAATCATTTCAGGTAAATTGATTATGTCGTAGAGCTGACATCTATTCAATGTATCTGCCATAAGCCTCAATCACCGCCGCGATACGGATCCGGAACTGGGAGCATGCCTTTTTCACAAGTGCCGCACACTTACACACACACACAGGCACGTATACACACTGACACACGCATATACAGACTTCACACACATACACATACGCACATATGCCCACTGAAACACACTCACACACACTCACACATAGACATATACATATACACACTCACACATTCACATACATACTATTCACAAATGCATATTAACTCACTGACACAAACACACACACACACACATATATATATATATATACACACACTTCACCTACATACACGTACGCACATATGAATACTGACACACACACTCAAATACACCCACTTACATGCATACACATACACACATATACATACTGAGAGACACTCACATAGGCACACGTACACATACAAATATACAGATGTATACATACTGACATACACTTCACACACATATACACACATATACACACTGAAACACAATCACATACACACACATACGCACATATACTATATGACACACATACATACACTTATACACACTTCACACACATACACATTCGCACATATACACACTGGCACACACTCATATATACATACTCACTCACACGCACACACATACGCAGATATACACACTGAGGGATACTATTTATCCAACCCCTCCGCTCGGGCAGGATATGACACAAGGTCAATTTTTAAGCGGAGTTTAACAGGTTTGAATTCAGAGTTTTCCTTCTCCTAGACTAGTTGCCTAACCAAGGCTGAAGAACCTAATCTGTCCTACTATTTATGTTATGTTTTGACCTGTTGACCCGGCCAAAAATGCCATTCAAGGTAATGCACCGGAAGTGACACATTCTAATGGCAGTTATGAGAGGAAATCGCGTGGGCGGAAATTGGCTGATGAAATGAGACGAGGAAAAAAAATCCCATTATACTCTCATAGACTGACGCACCGGAAGAGAGTAACCTCTGAACTAGATGACAGGTATTTCCGCTCGATGACGATCAAACAGGCCATTCCAAAGAAAGCGGAAGTGACACATCCCGGTCGCAAGATATCGGAAGAAGTTGCGGAGGCGTGTTCATATCACTGCGTGGGAGTTTGAAGGTAATATAAGGCCGACGAATTGAACAGAGGACGGTTGAGTTCCGGTCAGTTGGGTTCAACGAGCCAGTGGAGACAGGCGAGTAGAGTTGAGGAGGTAGACGAGATGTAGTAAGGAAAGCCAGCGCTCCGGTTGAGCAACCATGGAGAACGAGAAAGACACAACACTGACGGCCATAACTTTGGGGTCAAAATATTTCAGTTATGTTCGGTCTCCAGCTCCCTCTCACACGCTTTTGAAACTTACAAATAAAGTGAGAGGTAAAATATTTTATAAAGAAGTCTTCCTGCGTCTTTCTTCCTGCGTCCTTATCACCGTGCGTCTTAATTATTATTGCGTCGGTATGTATCCAGCATATATATGTATATTTCTGAATGAATCAGCAGATGACTATATAACATTTACCCATAGCTGGAGGGAGAATAATTGGATTCATACCTTTCCCAAGGGTATTAGTGCTATGTGAAATGCAATCAGTTAGGTCCAGGATTTGAACTCGTGTCGCTGTGTCCATTTCCTACGACGATAACGACTACACCACGGGCACCTCCACACTGAGGGATACTCACTTACACACACTCAAACATACACACATACAAACACATACGCACATATACACACTGACACACACACACGTATATACATTTTGCATGCAGATATGCATGCAGACACAGACTCACATACACACACTGAAGCACACACGTACGTACACACAGACGAACATACACATTCACACACATACATGCATATGTATACTGACACATACATACACCCACTTACACACACATACACACATATGCACACATAAATACTGTGAGACACTCACATACACACACCCGTCATACACATATAGGCACATATGCATACTGATATACACTTCACACATACATGCGTACATATACACACTGAAAAACGCATATATACACACTTTACACACATATACATAAGCACATATACACACTGCCACACACTCACATATACGCACTGCCACACACACATACACACACATACACAATGACACACACACACACATACACACTTCACACACACATACATATGCACATATACACACTGCCACACACTCACATATACACGCTGCCACACACACATACACACATATACACAATGACACACACACACATATACACACTTCACACACACACACACATATACACTTCACACACACATACATATGCACATATACACACTGCCACACACTCACATATACATGCTGCCACACACACATACACACACATATACAATTACACACACACACACACATACACACTTCACACACACATACATATGCACATATACACACTTCCCACACACACATATGCACAATTCACACACACACACACACATATACACACTTCACACACACACACACACACACATATACACTTTACACACACATACATATGCAAATATACATACTGCCACACACACACATATACACATTGCCACACACACATACACACACATACACAATGACCCAGACACATATACACACTTCACACACACATACATATGCACATATACACACTGCCACACACTCACATATACACACTGCTACACACACATACACACTCATACACAATGACACACACATATACACACTTCACACACACATACATATGCACATATACATACTGCCACACACTCACATATACACGCTGCCACACACACATACACACATATACACAATGATACACACACACATATACACACTTCACACCCACACACACACACACATATGCACAATTCACACACACACACACACATATACACACTTCACACACACGCACATATACACTTCACACACACATACATATGCACATATACACACTGCCACACACTCACATATACAAATTGCCACACACACATACACACATATACACAATGACACACACACACACATATACACACTTCACAGACACACATATGCACACTTTACACACACACATATGCACATATACACACTGCCACACACTCACATATACACATTGCCACACACACATACACACATATACACAATGACACACACACACACATATACACTTCACACACACATACATATGCACATATACACTCTGCCACACACTCACATATACGCGCTGCCACACACACATACACACATATACACACTGGCGTACACTGACACATACACACGCACGCAAATAAACACACTGACACAGTAAAATGCACATATACACACTGGACACACACGTACACACATATGTACACTGACACACACTGACACACACACATCACCAACACATACACACATATTCATACGGACATTCACACACATATACACGCTCACACATGCGCACATACGCATACTGACACACATACACTTACACACGTACGCATATACACATACGCGCACTTACAGACACTTACGTATACAAACTTACACAGACACACATACGCACAGACATACATGCCCACTCACACATACATACATACACTCTGAAACGCACTCACATAAGTACATTCATACATAGACACACACATAAGCACACACACATATGCACACACACATACGCACATATATACAACACTGACATTCACTCAGAAATACATAATCACATATACACATTCACACGTGTACACACTGACACACACTCACATAATACATGTACTTGCACACACATACACACATACGTATATATACACATTGACATACACACACATACGTGCATACACATATATCACAAATATACACACTGACACTCACTCACATACACGTACTTGCATACGCATACACACGTACACATATTTACACTGACACACATTCACATACGCACTCTGATACACACACATACGCACACACACATATAAACACTGACACAACTCACGTACACACACACACACACACACACACTCATATACACATATGCGAAACGCACACACGCAAAAATACGCACACTGACCGCCACACACATGCACACACTTCACAGACACATACATGCGCATAAACACATATGTACATATACACACTGGTGCACACGCACACACTGACACACACACATACATACAGACTCAAGCCGAGTCTCTGTAGCGTTGTGGTTAACGTTCTGGACTATGACATTATACTAAGCGGGTTCGGATTCCACTCGCCCTATCACGTCGACTTTTGGACTAATACACTTCCAACACTACAACCACCTTCATTTTTTTCTAAGAGGATGGCTTTCAATAACCCAAGAATGTTGATATGCCATAAAGAACAAAGAAACCGTACCAAACGATTTTTATGCGATTTTTTTTCTTTTCTTTAATACGAAGTCTCATGACCCCCCTGCGCAATTTGTTGGTTAAATATTAATCACTGGTGTTCTTCAATAAAATGATGTAAAGTCACAAATGTTGATATGCCGTTGAATAACGCAACACAACATATCTGTAAAGCTATGGATTATATAGCGCCACTGCTGTTCCTCTACAAGTTTGTTTGATTGAGTTTTATGACACATCAAGCTTTGTAAGTAATTTAATGCCAAATCCATTTTTATACAAATAAACAGTTCTATTTTAAACAACTCAGGTTAGCATAAGTACACAGTTTAATAGTAAAAAACATTTCTATTTCAAGCTATTCACTTAAGTCAGTTTTATTACAACCAATTCAGTTTAGCGTATAGTTTTTGTTTACCCACAGTTAAATGTCAAATCAGTTTTATTTTCAACAATTCAGTTTAGCGTAAGTACAGTTTCAATGTCAAAAACAGGTCTACTTAAAACAATTCAGTTTAGCGTACAAAAACAGTCCCATTTCAAACAATTTAGTTTAGCATTAGAATGCACTTTAAATGTGAAAACAATTCTATTTCGAGCAATTCAATTTAGCATAAGTACACTGTTTATTTCTATTTGACTAATAGATAGGACCCTATCAAGTGCTTCCACTCCGAGCTAGAGTGGACCTGGGAGCGATGGCAATTAAAGGGTACCCTGCATTCTTCAAAGCTCCAGCATTACTAGAGCCTCACAATCAGATTGTTTAGTGTCATATCCCGGATATTCGTTGGGTAGGGAGGGGTCTTATGCAGTCAGTGTATACGCCAGCCCTCTTGGCCGACTGGGCAATCGTCTACAAGGATGGCTTTGGCATTAAATAAGCTGCAAAGGTAGATATACCATTAAACAAAGCAATTAAACCTATCTACCCAACTATGGGTTAAAGAGTACCACCACAGTTCTTTTACAAGGATGGCTTTGGCATTAAATAACACATGAAAGCTGATGTGTCATAAAACAAAACAACTGGATGATTTAAACAATATATGTATATACCGAACTATTTCTGCTTTGACCTGGATACAACAGAAGGTCAGTTCTTAAGTAATGTTCAGCTGGTTTGAATTCAGAGATTTTCTTTCTCCAAGATAGGTTGCCATATCAAAGCTAAAAGAGCCAAACCTGCCGTATTATTGCAGGGAGAATTTGAGGATTTCTGCCTTTCCCAAGGGAATTATCACAAAGTAAAAGGCAAACAGGCTTGATAAGGATTTCATCTCAAGTTGCCAAGTCTATTTCTAACATCAGACGTGTGTATACCCACGTAGTGCCTTCAATAGTTTCAGGATTTTTTTTGTACAGGTATGTAAAATTATTGTAGACTCTTGAAAATTCATTATGTTATTGCTATACATCTTATGAGATGACTGACCAATTTTTATGATTTCGGCTTCAAATAAACAGCTACAGCAACAATTGGAATACACCCTACTAAAACCTAATTAACACAGCTGGTGAATTTCAAAAATGCAATCTGACACTTTAGAATAATGATATGCAAGAAAATTGTGTTTTAAACTTGGAAAAAATGCCACAGAAATGTATGGAATACTTCAGACTGCTTTTCAACCATCTTGCATGAATCGAGCATCAGTTTTTGAGTGGCATAAGAGATTCAAGGAAGGCAGGGAGTCTGTGAGGGATGATAAGAGGTGTGGCAGGAGTAAGGATGTCAGAACACCAGAGTTGATTGGTCAAAGGGTTAGGGGCATTTCCACCTGGACAATGCACCAGTCAACAACTTCATCCTTGTCACAGATTATTTGACCAAGATTGGCATCAAGATAGGCATCAAGATGGGCATCAGCCTCCCTATAGTCGAGACCTTGCTTCCTGTGACTTTTGGTTATTCCCTAAGCTCAGAGGCTGTAGTTATGAGACAATCGAGGAGATGAAAGAGGCTGTGATGAAGGACTTCCATGGGGCCTTCCATAAGTTCTTAGAACGGTACAACAAGGGCATTGCAGCCGGAGGAGATTACTTCGAAGGGGACTAGAATTTCACCTGTGTACTATCAATAAAAGTGCCCATACGAAAAAAGTCTGGAAACTTATTTAATGATCCTCGTATATACCAAACCATATCTGCTTTGAGCTGGAGGCAATCGAAGATCAATTCTTAAGTAATATTCAGCTGGTTTGAAATCAGAGATTTTCTTTCTCCAAGATAGGTTGCCATATAAAAGTTAAAAGAGCCCAACCTGCCCTACTATTTACTAATGACTTGCAGGCAGAATTTGAGGATTTCTGCCTTTCCCAAGGGAATTATCACAAAGTAAAAGGCACGCAGGCTTGATAAGGATTTCATCTCAGGTTGCCTCGTCTATTTCTAACATCAGACGTGTGTATACCTATCTCAATAAATCTACAAGGGTCAACTGAAAAGTTCAAAAGCTAACCAAGATACTTTCAAGAAATGTAAACTATGAGTTTTTTTTCAACATAGTAAACTCACATATTTCTTTCATTAGTGTTGCAGTGCTTGGTTTCACTGATAAATGTAGAATCACATTAACACTTTGGAGTGGTAGCACCTGATACAGCCCTATCAAGGGGTTAAATAGAACAAATCTGGAAACCTATTAAACGATGAGCCCATGAATAACCAATTAAACAACGAACGCAAGAATTACTCATTAAACAACGAACACATGAATTATCAATTAAACAACCCATTAAACAAAAAACAACAACAAAAACAAACCTATCATATTTTGTGCAGTATCTTTTATAATATTTTCATTTCGTATCTTCTAGAATATTTCAATAATGTATCTTCAATATTTGTAAAATATATATTTTCTGTTATATTTCTATACTGTACCTTCTATAATATTTCTATAGTGTATCTTCTATAACATTTCATTATTGTATCTTCTACAATATTTCTATGATATTTCTTCTATAATATTTCCTTAATATATCTTCAATAATATTTCTAAACTTTGTCTCCAATAATATTTCTATACAGTATCTTTTATATCATTTTTGTACTATATTTTCTATAATATTTCTATATTGTATCTTCAGTAATATTTCTGTACTATTTCTTTTATAATATTTCTATATTATATCTTCTTTCATAAATCTATAATGTAACTTCTATAATATTTCTATAATGTATCTTCTATAATATTTCTATAATGTATCTTCTATAATATTTCTGTACTATTTCTTTTCTAATATTTCTCTAATATATCTTCTTTTATAAATCCATAATGTATTTTCTATAATATTTCTATAATGTATCTTCTATAATATTTCTGTACTATTTCTTTTATAATATTTCTATAACATATCTTCTTTTATAAATCTATCATGTACCTTCTATAATATTTCTATAATGAATCTTCTATAATATTTCTGTACTATTTTTAAAAAAAATTTCTATTATATATCTTCTTTTATAAATCAATGATTTATCTTCTATGATATTTCTATAATGTATCTTCTATAACCTTTTTGTACCATATATTCAGTAATATTTCTATAATGTCCTCTAAATATAATACGTTATTTATCACCACATAGTAAACTTTGTTTAAATAGTTACTGGGTTTGAATGCTAGGCATCTAAGATTGGGTGGAGGCATTAGTGGCCGGGAGGATAACGAAATCAATATGTGTAGGGGATGAATTATGGAATTGACATTTGTATCTGCGAGTAGTTTGGAGTAACAACGAGGGGGTCGGGACAGAATAAGTTTGTGTGGGTAGGGGCAAGGGTGAAGTGGGAATAGGAAGTTTTCTCATTAATTAACACACTCGTCCCAGAAAAAGCCAAGGTTAAAAAATCAGATAAGTTGGAAAACAAATAAAAAAGAATAAATAAATAAACAAATAAATAAATAAAATGAAATAAAAAAAAATCCCCGAAAAAAAACAAAAAAACAAAAAACAACTCTGACAAAAAAAAAAGTAAAAATATGAATATAGAAATCAAAGAGAAACGTTCTTCATTGGTGACGTCATGGCGGGGAATTACGTCATCTCACAGGTGGTCCTGTTTGTCACAAGGTCAACCATGGATGATAGTCTTCTGTTTGATACTCCTAAAATGAATGCTTATTTCTTCTTCTTCTTCTTCTTCTTCTTCTTCTTCTTCTTCTTCTTCTTCTTCTTCTTCTTCTTCTTCTTCTTCTTCTTTAATTTATTTCTCTCTCTCTCTTCTTCTTCTTCTTCTTCAATTTATTTCTTCTTCTTCTTCTTCTTCTTCTTCTTCTTCTTCTTCTTCTTTAATTTATTTCTCTCTCTCTTCTTCTTCTTCTTCAATTTATTTCTTCTTCTTCTTCTTCTTCTTCTTCTTCTTCTTCTTCTTCTTCTATACAAATTCATTCCTATTTCTTGTTACTCTCTCTTCTCAATTCTGGTTGTTAATCTTCTTCTTTATAAATTCATTTCCCTCTTTTCGTTGTTGCCCTCTGTTCTCAATTCTTCTTCTTCTTCTTCTTCTTCTTCTTCTTCTTCTTCTTCTTCTTCTTCTTCTTCTTCTTCTTCCGCTAGGAAAATTAGTACCTCATTAGATCAACTGCAATATTCATCCGCTGACACCGAGTGACGCGGCACAAATTAGGTTATAGCCTCGTCTTAATTTGCAAGCCGGGCCCCGATTACCGATTAATGGCGTCTGTTTGCACTCTGCGTTACGTCACATGCTAATGAGTTGAAATGGCGGGAAAATGTGTTGTGTGACGGTGGAATGTGGTGCTGGATGCGTGAAAAAAAAATGGTGGAAGTGGGTGGTGATGTACACTTGGCACGGGTGGAGTCTAAGAATGGGCTTTGTTTGAAGGGGCGGAGGAGAATACTGTTTATGGCAAAAGACAGGGGTATTTACAAGGCTTCAGTGACAATGACGATATTTTGATGGCGGTGGTGGTGTCCGGAAGTGACATGGCGGCCATTGCATTTCGACTCGGCTGAATGGGAAATATGTTTAGACAAGTGACGGAGAAAAATCATTATTTACCGCAGACTAAGCCTCGGAATTAGTGATTGCGTATGAAGAATTATTTAAAGATTTTTTACTGGAGACTGATTTTGGATGGAACTGGTTTTGTTTGGTTTTACGGCATATCAACCATTGTAGGTTATTTAATGCCAAATCCAATCCTATACATATAAACAGTTCTATTTCACACAATCCAGTTTAGCATAAGTACGCAGTTTAAATGTCAAAACAGTTCTATTTTAAACTATTCAATTTAGTCTGCAAAGTTAAATAGTTCCAATTATTGCTATGTATAACTAATGATTTAATTAAATATCAGAACGAGCCGCCACAGGTATTGACCTCCATGTCAATGCACACAAAACTGAATATATGTGCTATAACCAAACAGGCGACATTTCCACTCTAGACGGAACCCCTCTTAAACTAGTAGACAAATTCACTTACCTAGGAAGCAGCGTCTCATCAACCGAAAAAGACATCGACACACAGCTAATGAAGGCATGGACGGCTATCGATAGGCTCTCGATCATATGGAAATCAGAACTGACCGATAAAATGAAACGCAGTTTCTTCCTGGCAGCGGTCGTATCGATACTGCTATATGGATGCACTACTTGGACGCTAACTAAACGGCCGAAGAAGCTAGACGGCAATTACAGAAGAATGTTGCGAGCAATATTGAACAAGTCCTGGCGGTAACACCCCACAAGGCACCAACAATACGGCCACCTGCCTCTCATCACGAAAACTATCCAAGTTAGACGAACCAGACACGCAGGACACAGCTGGAGAAGCAAGGACGAGCTCATAAGTGACGTACTCCTATGGACCCCCGCATCAAGAGATGAACTCATAAGAGATGTACTCTTATGGATCCCCACACATAGCCGCGCAAAAGCAGGACGACCAGCACGAACGTACATTCAGCAGCTATGTGAGGATACAGGTTGTTGTCCTGAAGACCTGCCTAGGGCGATGAACGATAGGGAGGAGTGGCGAGAGAGGGTCAGGGATATCCGTGCTGCCGGCACGATATGATGATGATGAAATGTATTTTAAGAGATTGTATAATTGATAATAACAGTATATATGTTGATTTAACCTTAATTACCCAATCGAAACGTTTTATTATGCATCTCTTTGATAATACTTCAATAGCACAATATCTAGATAAACGTTCCTGCTCAAGAAGTGAGTTTCAATAAATTCTTACCAAAAACACAATATTAGCACAACAAAATAACAAAAAAAAAAAACTCTCAGCATTATAAGGTAAGGCTCAAGGGTAAGTGGAGCAATCCAGGGAAAAGAGTAGCGCCTTCCCCTACATCTTGGTGTAGTAGCTATTGAAAATGGAGTTTTCGGGTCACCTCGAATATGGTTGCCAACTTAACCTATATATATATATATATATATATAATTTCCAAAAGAATAGTTTGCAGATAACATTATTTTAAATGAGCACTGAGCTCATTTGTTGGCACACAATTATATGGTTTCAACTCATCATTATATGTCGTGCCGCTAGCACGGATATCCCTGACCTTCTCTCGCTACTTCTCCTTATCGTTCATCGCCTCTAGCAGGCCTTCAGGGCTACATCATGTATCCTCACATAGCTGCTGTATGTATGTTCGAGCTGGTCGTACTGCTTTTGCGCGGCCATATGTGGGGGTCCATAGGAGCTTGTCCATGAGCTCGTCCCTGCTTCTCCAGTGGTGTCCTGCGTGTCTTGTTTGTCTAACTTGGATAGTTTTCGTGATGGGAGGCAGGTGGCCTATATGGTGTTGCCGCCAGGACTTGTTCAATATTGCTCGCAACATTCTTGTGTAACTGACGTCTAGCTTCTTCTCCAGCCGTTTTGTTAGCGTCAAAGTAGTGCATCCATACAGCAGTATCAACACGATCGCTGCTTGGAAGAAATTGCATTTCATTTTATCGGTCAGGTCTGATTTGCATATGATCGATAGCCGATCGATAGCTGTCTACGCCTTCGTTCGCCGTTTATTTGTCGCTGCTTCCCACCAGACACGACTTGACACAAGGTCAAAAGCCCGAAGGCCGATTAAAGTGGGGATAAAGGGGAGGGGAGGTCGGGAACAAGCCGAGACTCGAACCCTGCTGTCTGTGCTGCTGATCGGCCCACTTAGTGCAATGTGAGCCTGATGAGGCAAGCAGTTTCACGAACACTATGCCTTCGTTAGCCGTGTGTCAAAAGACATTATTAACAATAAATAATCCAATTCAATATTAATCATTTGTTTCTACCCATTTAAATGATTCAGGGTATTTCTATTTAACAGTAATAATTTTATTAAGTATTATTCATTTGTTTGTAAACGGATAATGATTCTAAGTATTTCTATCTGACAGTAATGATTCTATTAAATATTAATCATTTGTTTGAATACAGTTTAATGGTTTCAAGTATTTCTTTCTAATACAAATGATTAATAGTTTATTATTCAAGGTATAAAATGCACATTAATAAATATTGATTGGTTAGTTGTGTTTTATGTATGTTATTTAATACCAAATACTGGCTTATATATATATATATATATATATATATATATATATATATATATATATATATACGAGGATCATTAAATAAGTTTCCAGACTTTTTTCGTATGGTCACTTTTATTGATAGTACACACATGAAACTCTAGTCCCCTTTGAAGTAATCTCCTCCGGCTCCAATGCACTTGTTGTACCATTCTAACAACTTCTGGCAGGCTCCATGGAAGTCCTCTCTTTTATCTCCTCAATTGTCTCTTAACGACAGCCTCTGAGTTAAGGGAATAACCAAAAGTCACAGGGAGCAACGTCTGGACGATAGGGAGGCTGAAAAACTGTCTCGATGCCCATCTTGGTCAAATAGTCTGTGACAAATATGGACTTGTGGACTGTTGCATTGTCCTGCTGGAAATGCCACTGACCCGATTTGAAGAGTGCTGGCCTCTTCCGACGGAATCTCTTCTTGAACTCCCTTAAAACCTCAACCTAGTAACCCTAACAATTTGGCCAATCAACTGTGGTGTATTGACTTCCTTACTCCTCCCACACCTCTCATCATCCCTCACAGACTCCCTGACTTCCTTGAATCTCTTATGCCACTCAGAAACTGATGCTCGATTTATGCAAGATGGTCGAAAAGCAGTCTGAAGCATTCCATACGTTTCTGTGGCATTTTTTTCCAAGTTTAAAGCAGGATTTTATTGCATATCGTTCTTCTAAAGTGTCCTCTCGTCCAGATTGCATTTTTGAAATTCAGCAGCTGTGACCATCAGGCTTTAGTAGGGTGTATTCCAATTGCTGCTGTAGCTGTTGATTTGAACCTGAAATTGGTCAGTCATCTCATAAGATGTATAGAAATAACGTACAGAATTTTCAAGAGTCTACGACAATTTTAAATGCCTGTGCAAAAAAGTCAGGAAACTTATTGAATGCCCCATGTATATATATATAGATATATATATATGATAGAAATATGTGAAAATTTGGATAAATCAAACATTTAACTCCGATCTAGATAAGCGTGATTAAAGAACGAAATACCACACATCTAAATCTGAGTTAAGTGTTTGGTCTATCCAACTTTTCACATATTTCTATCATAAAGTCAGATTCACCACAATCTATCATTTCAACACACACACACACACACACACACACACACATATATATATATATATCAACCCATGTATGTTATTTACCGCTTATATATATATATATATATATATATATATATATATATATATATATACATGATTTGCAAATGAGATCATGGGTGTGCAACTCAATCAATGGTTCCATAAATTGCTTTCTAGCACTAATTATTCTGTTAAATATCAGTCATTTATTTGCGCACAGTTAAATGGTTTAAAGTATACAGAATGATTAATTATTTCTATTTGACCCATAGACGAGACACTTACAGGTACTACCACTCCAAGTTAGTGTGAACCTGGGAGGAAAAACAATGAAGGGGTAATCCATATTCCCAAAGCTCTAGGACAGAAGCCTCACCATATTTAGGACAGTTGATGGTACTGGTTTGGTTTGGTTTGGTTTGGTTTTAAGCCACATCAACTATTATAGGTTATTTAATTCCAAATCCACTTTATAAATATGTTTTAAATATATGTGATTTGTAAACATATTTGGTTGATAACATTTTTAAACAAGCCTAAGCTCATTCTTTGCACACAGTTAAATGATATCAAATGTTTTTATTAAACAGGAATAATTCTATATGCTATTAATCATTTGTTTGCTGGCCTAATGAGTTGTGTGGTCGCCAATGGTCCGGGAGATCGGGTCTAAATCCCATACCAAAGACGCCAAAAGGGTTCTTGATGCTGCCTTGCTTAGCACTCAGCATTATAAAGAAAGGACCTAGGGTAAAGGAGCAATCCAGGGAGTAGAGTAGCGCACTCCCCTACACCTCGGTGTTGTAGCTATTGAAAAGGGAGCCTTCGGGTCACCCTCGACTAAGGGTCGCCAACTTTACTTTACTTATATGGATATACATATATGTGTAACATACCCATGATACGGATATGGGAAATAGACATAATGTTCATAAAATGTTCATAAACATATATAGGAATCCGAAAACACGAAATTGGTTCAGGTACGAAACTTTATTACCTTTGAGTTAAAGGTTATTCGACATGAGGAGAGAGAGACTCAATCTTTCTATGCTGACAGCTTTTACATCGTCAGCTCTCAACCCAACCAACGCGCGGCGCCCGTAGCGCACAAATTCGTCTGGCCTCCCCCAGGTCTGAATCTCGGCTCTCTCGTTTGGAGGCAGGAACTCAACTCACTGCTTTTTCTCAAATCCCCCAAATCCTCAGCCCACGCTTCCGGTGCGTGACGTCATCCACACCCCCTGGTCTCATTTCCTACTGGGGTTTTATTTTGACATCTGTAAATGACGCATCCTCCCCGCGTGTGCGTGAACCCCTGCGCTCATGTTTGCACCTACCTAACCCATGCACTGAGCCGAATGGTTCTCATCCTAACTAAACCGAAAGGCAAGATATATAAAACGAAATCCCTCCGCAATTATATTACATATGATTTGTAAGTGAATAATTTGTAGGTGATTTCATTTTTAAATGAGTTTGAAATAAATTGTTTCACGATAATTTTGATATTGTTTCTTCACAGTTAAATGGTTTCAACAACTGCCATTTAATACTTCTAATTCTATTCAATATGAATCATTTCTTTACACTTAGTGAAGTAGTTACAAGTTTTAACACTAATAATTAGTTGCCCAGTCGACTGGAGCTGTGTAATACGCCGACTGCACCTCTGCAGAGGGGTAAGACTCCCCCAATGAGTGTCCTGCATATGACTATACACGATCTGATGTTGAGGTTTCAGTGATGCTGGGGCTTTGGGGAATGAAGCGCACCCCTTCATTGCAATTGCTCCCATGGTAGCACCATGTATAGGTTCAATAGAACGGCATACTTATGCTAAACTGAATTGTTTGACTAAACTGAATAGCTTGAAATAGAAATGTTTTTAACAATTAAACCGTACTAACATTTAAACTGCGTGTTTATGCCAAACTGAATTATTTGAAATGGAACTGTTTTTTGACATTGAAACTGCACTTACACTAAACTGAATTGTTTAATATAAAACTGTTTTGACATTTAACTGTGTGTAAACAAAATCTGTACTTTTATTCAACGGAATAAGCTGAATTAGAACTGCTTCACTAAACTGAATATCTTGAAATAGAAATGTTTTTTACTATTAAACTGTACTTACCTTTAAACTGTGTACTTATGCTGAACTGAATTGTTTGAAATAGAACTATTTTCATAAAAATGGATTTGGCGTAAAATAACCTAAAAAGGTTGGTATGCCATAAGATCCAACCAACCAGCCAACCAACCAACTATTCAATTCAACTCTATAGATTCATTCGCATACTGTCAAATAGTTCCAAGTATTGCTAAGTTATATCAATAATTCTATTCGACATTACTCATTCGTTTGCACACAGTTAAATTGTTCCAAGCATTGTTATGTATCACTAACAATTCAAGTAGACAATCATTTGTTTAAACAGAGTTAAATGATCAAACAGTTCTATTTCTAACAATTCAATTTAGCATACATCATTTGTTTGTACAGCTTATATGTTAAACAATTCTATTTGGTGCTACAACTCCGGGTCAGTGTAGACTTGGGAGTAATGGCAATAAGGGGGTACACCGCATTCCCCATAGATCCAGCATTACTGGAGCCTCACCATCAGAAGGTTTAATATTATATCCAAGACACTCTTTGGGGGAGTTTTATCCTTCTGCAGATATGCAGTCAGTGTCCATGGGGTAGGCTTTACCTCTCTGTAAAGATGCAATCGGAATATTCTCAATTTCGAGGAAACTTCAGTTAAGGACTCGATGCTATCTATCTATCTATCTATCTATCTATCTTGTCACTCTATCTAACAATCCTATATAAACCACGTACGATTAAAAAAAATGTTGACTGAATAAAACTTATAGAAAAATGCCCTTCAATCTTTTACCCACAAACACATATAATACTCCTTCTATCTATGTATCTATCTATCTATCTTGTTACATGACATAGTTCTCGTCCTAGAGCACGGCAAAAGATTTCTTGTTTGAGGTCAACCAGTGGGTCGCATGGATTAAACGAAACTCACAGTCCCGCAAACCAAAACTAGTCTCTGGGGAATCAGTAACTGACATTATGATTTGAACATCAAAGATGATCCTATTCACCCAACCCCTCCACTCGGGCAGGATATGACACAAGGTCAATTTTTTAAGCGGATTTTAACAGGTTTGAATTCAGAGATTTCCTTCTCCTAGACTAGTTGCCTCACCAAGGTTGAAGAACCTAGTCTGTCCTACTATTTACCCATAGCTGGAGGGAGAATAATTGGATTCATACCTTTCCCAAGGGTATTAGTGCTATGTGAAATGCAATCAGTCAGGTCCAGGATTTGAACTCGTGTCGCCGTGTCCATATCCTGCGACGATAACCATTACACCACGGGCACCTTCAAAAGTGAACATCAAAGATGATGATTGGATCGTAAGTGACACATGGCCAAAAAAACTCAAGCGATCACCTGACAGAAAGGCAAAATAAAAAATCAGTTGGCGTTTAGATATCCGTCGAAAGACACACAGAAATATCCAGGGTGGAAAAGAAATAACATATCTAACTCTTTCACAGCGAACATTCAGCTTATTTCTCAAATGAAGAAACCATGAGAATAAAAGGGAAAATTCTAAAATACATTCTGAATTAATTAAATACTGTATTGCTATTAAGCACAGAATAAGCGGTTACATGCATATTACACACATCATTTCAAGAAAACTAATGTTTTCATTCCTTGTAATATTCATGTTTAATCCTCTTTATCCTTTTATTTTCATTCGCATTTGGGCGAATAAAATTTCTTGATAGATAAGTTGATAAATTGTCTTTGGATTACACTCTTTGAGGATTTTCTGCCTCATTTTTATTTTCAATGTGTCACGGATTGATTCCATGGAGTGTTGAGAAACACCAAAGTGAAAGTGCGTTCTCCGGATCGAGACACAGACTAGTTGATGTTATCTTGCGATCGCATTGAATCTGCTAAGTCCATCGTCGCCAGCTAAGCTAGAATATCACATTAGCTATGTCTAAAATCTGATAGCTTTTCTGACTGAATCTAAGATATATTAGCTATTCAAGTTAAGTCTAAAATATATAAAGTATTATTGAATCTAAAAAATAATAGTTATTCATATTTATTTTTACACATAATAGCTACTTCAGCAAAGTCAAAAATATCATAGCTATTCTAAGTAGCTTTTCTTGTTAAGTCTAAAATATAAAAGTTATTCTTGTTAAGTCTAAAATATAAAAGTTATTCTTGTTAAGTTTAAAATATAAAAGTTATTCTTGTTAAGTCTAAAATATAAAAACTATTCTTGTTAAGTCTAAAATATAATCGCTATTCTTATTAAGTCTAAAATATAAAAGTTATTCTTGTTAAGTCTAAAATATAAAAGCTATTCGTTTGAAGTCTTAAATATAAAAGCTATTCTTGTTAAGTCTAAAATACAAAAGTTATTCTTGTTAAGTCTAAAATATAAAAGTTATTCTTGTTAAGTTTAAAATATAAAAGTTATTCTTGTTAAGTCTAAAATATAAAAACTATTCTTGTTAAGTCTAAAATATAATCGCTATTCTTATTAAGTCTAAAATATAAAAGTTATTCTTGTTAAGTCTAAAATATAAAAGCTATTCGTTTTAAGTCTTAAATATAAAAGCTATTCTTGTTAAGTCTAAAATACAAAAGTTATTCTTGTTAAGTCTAAAATATAAAAGTTATTCTTGTTAAGGCTAAAATATAAAAGTTATTCTTGTTAAGTCTAAAATATAAAAGTTATTCTTGTTAAGTCTAAAATATAAAAGTTATTCTTGTTAAGTCTAAAATATAAAAGTTATTCTTGTTAAGTCTAAAATATAAAAGCTATTCGTTTTAAGTCTTAAATATAAAAGCTATTCTTGTTAAGTCTAAAATACAAAAGTTATTCTTGTTAAGTCTAAAATATAAAAGTTATTCTTGTTAAGGCTAAAATATAATTGCTATTCTTATTAAGTCTAGAATATAATCGCTATTCTTATTATTAAGTCTAAAATATAAAAGTTATTCTTGTTAAGTCTAAAATATAATCGCTATTCTTATTAAGTCTAAAATACAAAAGTTATTCTTGTTAAGTCTAAAATATAATCACTATTCTAGTTAAGTCTTAAATACAATAGCAACACGAGCCAAGTCTAAAATGTAATAACCATATTAGTTGAATATGAAATATAATAGTGTTGTGGACCAGTAAAGGGTCCGGAAGAATAACATAACTCGTGTTTATGTTAAACAAAGTATATCAACGAAAGTATAATGCAACAGAGTGTCGAACGTCAGTCTGACTGCCAAAATGAATGGATGGGAAGACTTTCAGCTACGGAGAAGAATATTTTCCCGGTATTAATAGTCACAAAAGAGTTCATTACTGTCCGTAGGTTGGGTACCATAACACTTTGATAAATACCAGCAAAAGCTTAAATATAAAAAAAACGGTCTATTGTTAAATAGCTGTTCTTGCAGAGCTCAACAAGTGGTTGCACATACCTCATTGAGTGGAAACCTGACTTTAACAAAACAACTGTGAATTTTGATTATGGAAAGGATCGTTCAAGAAGGCAATCCACTGTAGAGTGTGGCGATTGACTATGAAAAACAATCATCACATTGATTTAGATAATTTTATTTAGTTTATTCAAGGTATTTTTTATGAATCAATATTGTTCAGCGATTAAGTAAAAAATATTTTCTGTCTTATCTGTTGTTAGTTTATTTACTGCTAAATAAAAAGAAAGTAAGAATGTTCAGCAGTTAAAAAATATTTTCTGTCTTATCTGTTGTTAGTTTATTTACTGCTAAATAAAAAGAAAGTCAGAATGTTCAGCAGTTAAAAAAATATTTTCTGTCTTATCTGTTGTTAGTTTATTTACTACCAAAAAACAAAACGAAAACCTTATCCCCCCCCCGACAAAAAGAAAACAACAAAAAACAAACAAACCCCAAAACAAAAGAAGCTGAACGTCCTTAGAATCTGTCAATTCCATAATTTTCGGTTACAGTCATCATGAAGAAAAATAGCAACAAAATCGTAATTCAAAACTGTTCAAGATTTACTCAGTGTAGGTTCCGATACCATTGGCAATAAGTATCAGTGAATCTGTCTATTTTAGTATTTTCATATCTATCTATCTATCTATCTATCTGCTCATATGTATCCATTTATCTATCTATCAAATGTTTATTCACACACGCTTTTGATTCATAAGTACCTTATATTCTATAACATGTCTAATTTAAAAATATCAAAACAATACAAAACAACAACTAAAAAACAAAACAATAAAAAACAAAACAAACAAAAACCCAAAATAGAAAACAATTAAAACAAAAATACCAGACAACAATTTACGTTCCTTTTTCATTTTTTATATATTTCTTTTAAAATCATTTTTTAAATTTTTACTGAACTTATATTTACAAAGTATTGTAGTGTAGATTGAACTATTTATCCTAATATTTTACTCGAATTGTGCACTACAACAGTACTTATGTTATTCTTAATCTTTACACACACACACACACACACACACACACACACACACACACACACACACACACACACACACACACACACACACACATATATATATATATATATATATATATATATATGTATGTATGTATGTATTACCGTTTCTGCTTCTTATTAGCTGTGTCAAGTGTAAATCTCGTAATCTCTCGTTACCAATGATGGATGACGAGATAAGACACGCGTTATCTCGTCACTGATCGACGTCTCCTCATGTCTTCGTTGGCCGGCTTTTACGCGCCAATCAGTGTGTTCTTTGAGATGATAGACCCACCAGCCACAGATGTTATCATCGTGAGTAGAAACAGAGGCGATTAGCATTAACATTTGTGATCACTTATTAGAAGATGTATAAACTACAAAAGATAAGAACACACCCACATACGCGCACACATACACGCACGTGAGCACACACACACACACACACATACACACGCACACACACACACACAGTTACTCATATACACACGTGAGAAAAAGAAAGAGAGAGAGAGAAAGAGTGTGTGTGTGTGTTTGTATGTGAGTGAGAGATTGACGAAGTGAGCGAGTGAGAGAGTGTGAGAGAGATCGATGAAGAGAGAGAGAGAGAGAGAGTGTAAGTTATAGACACAGACGGGGAGAGAGTGTGTATGCGTGTGTGTGTAAGAAAGAGAGAAAGATAGACGAAGAGAGAGAGAGAGAGAAGAGTATGTGTGTGTGGGAGAGGGATAGAGGGGGGAGAGAGCGAGAAAGATAGTATGTGAGAGAGAGAGATTTACGAAGAGAGAGTAAGAGTGTGAGAAGAGATAGTCAAAGAGAGATAGTGGGTGAGAGAGACAGATAGATGGGGAGAGAGAGATTATGTGTGTAAGAAGGAGAAAGGTAGATGGAGAGAGAGAGAGAGAGAGAGAGAGAGTATGTGTGTAGAGAGAGAGAGAGAGTGTGTGTATGTGTGTGTGTCTAAGAGAGAGAAATATACGGAGAGAGTGAGTGAGAGAGAGAGAGAATATGTATGTGTGAGAGGGATAGAGTGGCAGAGAGAACGAGAGGGTGTGAGTGTGCGTAAGAGAGATAGATGGGGGAGAGAGAGAGAGAGAGAGAGTATTTGAGTGTGTGTGTGTGTGTTTGTGGTGTGTGTGTGTGTGTGTGTGTGAGAGAGAGAGAGAGAGAAAAGAAAGAAAGCGAATTCATAGAATTACATCTATCTATCTATCTATCTATCTATCTATCAGGATATGACACAAGATAAATCTTTTTGCCGTGTTTCATAGGTTTGAAATCCGTTTTCTTTTTCTGAGGCCAGATGCAATACCAATGTTAAAGAATCCAGTCTGCTCCATTAAAATCAGTGTTCAGCAAGTGGGTCAATCCTCCCAAAATCAATATACACTACTTATTGTAACATTTCCAACTTTGGTAAGCATATTAAAAAAAAAAGATTAACACAGATTAATAATAGTAATAAAACACATAGATTAATAAATAATAATAATAATAATAATAATAATAATAATAATAATAATAATAATAATAATAATAATACAGAGAATAATAATACTAGACCTCATAATAATCAACAAAAAAAAAAAGAAAATTTGTAAAATTGTCGACTTTGCTGTCCCGGCGGATCACAGAATAAACCTGAGGGAAAGTGAAAAGAAAGATAAGTACCTTGACCTTGCTAGAGAATTGAAAAAGCTGTGGAACATGAAAGTAACGATTGTGCCAATTGTGATTGGTGCGTTAGGCACAATAACTAAAGGGTTATTAAAAGGTCTGGAAGACTTGGAAATTGGCGGACGAACAGAGACAATCCAAACGACAGCATTGCTAAGAACGGCCAGAATACTGAGAAGAGTCCTGGAGACGTGAGAAGACTTGCTGTCACTCAATCTCCAGTGAAAGACCATCAGCTTAGGCTGATTTGAAAAACTCTAATGAGTAAAAATAATACACAAATACTAAATAAAACAGAGATTTATAATAATAAAACTAATATAAGTTGAGTTTTTTAACGCTATATCACACGCATTTTCTGACTCTATACACGAATTGTAATGTCACAACACCCAGGTGGCCTATCAGACAAATATGGTATGTTTTTTATCTACGGAATTTCAGTAGGTTATGAACTTATTTAAATATAAACTCTAATCAGGAAGATTTTTATGTTTCGTATATGGCTGTTGTAATTTTAAGAGAAATTGCCATACACTACTGGAATAATGACAGTGTTAGGACGTAAAATTCTAGATTGATTCTTTATAAACATAGGCATTAATTCTATTATTTTACAACATTTCTTTTCTAAATTTCTGAGACGAAGCTTGATGATTTTTATCATTAAGGGTTTTCGGACTATTGTCTTAATCTTTATTGCTATTTCCACGACGTTTCGGCTGATATGTCCTCCGGCCTTCTTCAGGTGTTTGTTGTCTAAATTTCTGAAACAAAGCTTGATGATTTTTATCATTAAGGGTTTTCGGACTATTGTCTTAATCTTTATTGCTATTTCCACGACGTTTCGGCTGATATGTCCTCCGGCCTTCTTCAGGTGTTTGTTGTCTAAATTTCTGAAACAAAGCTTGATGATTTTTATCATTAAGGGTTTTCGGACTATTGTCTTAATCTTTATTGCTATTTCCACGACGTTTCGGCTGATATGTCCTCCGGCCTTCTTCAGGTGTTTGTTGTCTAAATTTCTGAAACAAAGCTTGATGATTTTTATCATTAAGGGTTTTCGGACTATTGTCTTCATCTTTATTGCTATTTCCACGACGTTTCGGCAAGTAATGTCCTCCGGCCTTCTTCAGGTGTTTGTTGTCTAAATTTCTGAAACAAAGCTTGATGATTTTTATCATTAAGGGTTTTCGGACTATTGTCTTCATCTTTATTGCTATTTCCACGATGTTTCGGTTGATATGTCCTCCGGCCTTTATCAGGTGTTTGTCAAACTCGGAAATCTACACGGAATTTTGGACTCCGTCCTTTATTGAATCCTCGGGGGTCGCTTATTCTGATTCTGTAAACCATAACCGGGTACAAGTGTTAAGTATACCTGTATTGTAACTCGTCTGCAGCCAGGATTGAACCAGCATCCTCCAGATGATTGTCGCCCTCGAAGGTTAGGGAACCAACGCCTATAACCGTTACGCTATGTGTCCTGCTGGACATAAATAAAGGTTACTTGAATAATGTATATTGCGGTTTATATGTAGACCTTTTTGTAACGTAATGGCCGAGGGATTTCGGTTTTTGCCTTTGGGTTTAGTTAGGCTGATAAACCTTTCGGCTCAGCACATGGGTTAGTTAGGTGCAACATTAACACAGGTGTTCACGCGCGCGCGGGCAGAGTGGACGTGTCACACAGAGATGTCACTATAGCCCGAGATTGGAAACGGGGACTAGCGAGTGCGAATGACGTCACGCACGGGAAGCACGCCGAGGATTTTGGGAATTTGAAGAAAGTGAGTAGAGTTGAGTCCTGCCTCGTGAGAAGACGGTTGGCTTTCGCTTGTTCGCGGAGGCCTTGGGCAGATGTCGCACGAGATGGGGGGGGGAGATTCAAAAGATAGAATAGAAAGAATGTGTATCTCTCTCCTTATGTCGAAGAACGTTTAAACTCAAAGGTAATAAAAAGTTTCGTACCGTAGAATACACTGACTGCGCTTCTGCAGAGGGGTAAGACCCCCTATTGAGTGTCCTGTTATATGACGTTAAATAGTCTGATGGTGAGGTCCCAGTAATGATGGGGCTTTGGGGAATACGGAGCACCCCCTTCATTGCCATTGCTCCCAGCTCCACTCTGGCCCGGCGTGGTAGCACCTGATAGAGCCCTATCTATCGGTTAAATAGAACTAACGGCATACTTTGCTAAACTGAATTGTTTGATTAAACCGAATAGCTTGAAATAGAAATGTTTTTGACAATTGAACTGTGCTTATATTTAAACTGCGTGCTTATGCTAAGATGAATTACTTGAAATAGATTTTTTTTTGACAATGAAACTGTATTTACACGAAACTGAAATGTTTAACATAGAACAGTTTTATCATTTAACTGTGTGTAAACAAAATCTGTACTTATACTAAACTGAATTAGCTGAATTAGAACTGCTTGACTAAACGGAATAGTTTGGGATAGAAATGTTTTTGACAATTAAACTATTTATTGCTATCTATCCCAAACAATTCAATTAAATATCAGTTATTTGTTTATACAGTTAAATTAGCAAACAGTTCTATTTCAAGCAATTCTGTTGAGAAGAAATAATTTATTTACATTCAGTTTGAATATCAAACAATTCCATTTGATCCATAGATAAGACCCTAGCAGGTGTTACCGCTCCGGGCCAGAGAGGACCTATGTGCGATGGGTTGCTGGTTGTTTGGGTTTTATGGCATATCAACCTTTGTAGGTTATTTAACGCCAAATTCTGTTTATATGTATATACAGTCAACCAAAGATTTCTTAGCGAATACTTAGTAGGTGAAATTTTCTAAAAGCAGGGTTTCATTTATTTGTACATGATTAACCCGTTTTAATTCGTCATATTTTTTCGTACAACCCAGTCTCTCTCAAGAATGACAGAACGTCATCTATTTTGACAGTGAAAGCTCTGCATTCTATAAGAATGTGTTTAACCGCGCAAACTGTCTGACAGGTCAAACACTGTGGTTGTGGTTCCTGTTTCAGTATGAAAGAGTGAGTAAGCCTTGTATGACCAATTCGCAATCGACTTTTTAGAAGCGATGTCAATGAAGGGGAACTCCTTATTCCCCAAAGTTCCAGCACTACTGGAGCCTCACCCAGAGATTGTTTAGTGTCATATCCACGGAACTCATTGGGAGGGATCTTACCCCTCTGCAGAGATGCGGTCGGTTTATTCAACAGTCATAGTCCACTAGACTCACAATTTTTCGTGTATTATGTACAAATTTTGATAATTTTGGTGATTGGCAACTGTAACCTTTCGGCAGATTTCTTTGGATTATTTTCTATAAATTTAATGCAATTATTTATAGGAATATTTCTAGATTGTGGTTTTATGTCTAGACTGGCAAAAAAAATTATTTTCATCCTTATATTATCTATTTTGTTGAATAGATCAATAGAGTTTTTGATATATGAATTGTTAATTGTACATAAAAAGAAGTTAATATTTTGGCAAATGCCTGAGTGATTTTGATAGAGGCACTACCCAAATCTATTCTTATGATTAACTTATACAATATATATATATATATATATATATATATATATATATATATATATATATATATATATATATATATAACGAAATAAATAACTCTTAAAAAATATCAATCTCTCAGTGGACATATTCATTTTGAACCAAAAAAAAAGTCACACACACACACACACACACACACACACACACACACACACACACACACACACACACACATATGTATATATATATAATGATCATTAAATAAGTTTCCAGACTTTTTTTCGTATGGGCACTTTTATTGATATAAAATGAAAATGAAATTCTAGTCCCCCTCAAAGTAATCTCCTCCTCAAAGTAATCTCCTCCGGCTGCACTTGTTATACCGTTTCAACAACTTCTGCAAGGCCCCATGGATGTCCTTTTGTGTGAGCGTGTCAATGACCTTCGTCACAGCCCCATTCCTCTCCTCAATTGTATCTTAACAACAGCCTCTGAGCTTGGGGAATAACTAAAAGTCACAGGGAGCAAGGTCTGGACTATCGGGAGGAAGAGGAACTGTCTTGATGCCCATCTTGGTCAAATAGTCCGTGACAACAATGGAGTTGTGGACTGGTTCATTGTCCTGGTAGAAATGCCACTGACCCGATTTGAAAAGTGCTGGCCTCTTCCGACGAAATTTCTTCCTGAACTCCCTTAAAACCTCAACATAGTAACTCTAACCCATACCCTAACCCTTTGGCCAACCAACACTGGTGTATTGACATCCTTACTCCTCCCTCACCCCTTATCACCCTCACAGAGCCCCTGCCTTCCTGGAATCTCTTCTGCCACTCAAAAACTGATGTTCGATTCATGCAAGATGGTCGAAAAGCAGTCTGAAGCATTCCATACGTTTCTGTGGCATTTTTTCCAAGTTTAAAACAAAATTTTATTGCATATCGTTTTTCAAAAGTGTCATCACATCCAGATTGCATTTTTGAAATTCACCAGCTGTGACAATCAGGCTTTAGTAGGGTGTATTCCAATTGCTGCTGTAGCTGTTGATTTGAACCTGAAATCATCAAAATTGGTCAGTCATCTCAGAAGATATATAGCAATAACATAATGAATTTTCAAGAGTCTACGACAATTTTAAATGCCTGCACAAACAAGTCCGGAAACTTATTGAATGCACCATATATATATATATATATATATATATATATATATATATATATATATATATATATATATAACCAACCCCTCCACTCGAGCAGGATGTGACACGAGGTCAAATTTTAAGCAGAGTTTAGAATAGTTTGAATTTAGAATTCTACTTATTTTAGATTGGTTGCCTAACCAAGGCTTATGAACCTAGTCTGGCCAACTATTCTGTCCCAAGCTGGAGGTAGATTAGTTGAATTCATGTATGAAGAGTCTTAGCGCTATGAGAAATGCAACAGCCTCGTCCAGGCCTGAATTTAGAGCACCATATCAATTTCTTACGACAGTAGCTATCACACCTTGAACTCAGACATTCTCTGTCTGTCTGTCTGTCTGTCTGTCTCTCTCTCTCTATATATATATATATATACATATATCAGCAAATCGTGCTGAAACCACGGTTTCCATTGACTCTCTCACTATCCATCCCTATGAGCCGTAGCTCTTGACAGGGGTTCTTGACTGCATTCAGTGTCCACACAGAGCTGATGAACGTAAATCTTTACTGTTAGGCCAACACTGGTGTGTGTGTGTGTGTGTGTGTGGTAGTTCACAGAAGAATGTCGCCTATGAGTTCGTCCCTATGAAAATCTTATCTTTCCCATAAAAAAACGGGATTTCTTCTAATCAGTGACTTTGGCTGTATTGCTGTATGGATGCACTACGTTGTTGCTAAGGAAACACACGGAGAAAAAACTAGATTGTTACGCGATGTTTTGAACAAATCCTGAGGAAGGTCTCAACTCTACTGACTTTTTCAAAATCCCAAAATCCTCCTCGCGCTTCCAATGCACGACGTCATTCGCACTTGCTAGCCCCGTTTCCCATCTGGGCTATTGTGACATCTCTGCGTGACACGTCTGCTCCGCGCGCGCGTGCGTGAACACCGGTGTTAATGTTGCACCTAAGTAACAGCCTAAATCAGGGAGCAGATTTACTATTTGCTAATAAGTTGCAGACTGTTTCTCGGGGAACAGAAAGGATGCTGCAAAGAAACTAAAGGAACAGGGTATCTATATAAGATTTTAACGCGGTGTTATTTCGAAGATAACACCACGTTTCTTATAACGCATTAGGTTATCCCAAAGAGGATGACCTAACACAGTAAGAAACAGAACAAGTCAATTGATATAAAAAGACATTTGATTGAAAACAATACAAGTAGGAACTGAGATTCTACTCAATGCTGGACAATGCATCGATATCACTGGTTTTTTGTTTAATGGCATATCAACTTTTGGAGGTCATTTGATGCAAAAGAAATCCTAATGATGCCACTGTGTCACATACTTTGAAAATGCACAAGTGGATACAAACTTTATAAATTGCAAGAAAAAATTAACCACCTATTGAATATACAGAGGACATCAAATATTTTGCCCAAAATGAAAAAGACTTGGAAACCGGAATATCGGCTGTGAGGATATACAATGACAATATAGGGGTGGAATTTGGTATGTGCCATGCAAATAATGACGAACAGAAAACGACAAATGACGGAAAGAATAGAACTACCAAATCAAGAAAAATTAGAACGCTCGGAAAACTGGAAACATGCAAATACTTGGGAATATTGGAAGCGGAAACCATCAAACAAGCGGAAATGAAAGAAAAAAGTAATAAAAAGAATCCCCCAGGAGAACAAGAAAACTACTCGAAACCAAATTATATTGCAGATAATTTCATTAAATGGAAAAATATCTGGGCTGTCTCCCTCAAAAGATACTCGAGAGAGAGTGAGAGAGAGGACGAAGAAAAGAATTTCAACAAATGTACCGGAGAACAAGAAAACTCACGACGAGGCAATAGGCCTTACATCCGATAGATGGCGTAGATAGACTATATGCATCAAGAAAAGAAGGGGGAAGAGGACATAACATCTTTCAAGATAGCGTCGATGCATCGATACAATTTGAAGACTATTTAAAAAGCACGAAGGAAGACTGATTACAAACACCAGAAACAATACTGACAACACAAGCACCAAGAGAACAAAAATAAACAGAAAACAAAAATGGGAAGAAAAAACATCTGAAGGGAAATTTCAAGCGAAACCTTACTCAGGAAGCCTTGGATATGGCTTTGAAAGGGAAACCTTTAGGGTGAAACTGAATCTCTTCTTATAGCAGCACAAAACAACGCTATACAGACCTCCTATGTTAAAGCAAAAATAGATAAGACGTAATAAAATATCTGAAGACCACAACAATACTATATATATATATATATATATATGCAAATTTCATTAAACATCATCATCATCATCATATCGTGCTGGCAGCACGGATATCCCTGACCCTCTCTCGCCACTCCTCCCTATCGTTCATCGCCCTAGGTAGGTCTTCAGGACAGCAACCTGTATCCTCACATAGCTGCTGAATGTACGTTCGTGCTGGTCGTCCTGCTTTTGCGCGGCCATGTGTGGGGATCCATAAGAGTACATCTCTTATGAGTTCATCTCTGCTTCTCCAGCAATGTCCTGCATGTCTGGTTCGCCTAACTTGAATAGTTTTCGTGATAGGGGGCAGGTGGCCGTACAGTTGGTGTCTTGTGGGGTGTTGCTGCCAGGACTTGTTCAGGATTGCACTCTGGATCCGTTCGAATTCCCGTATTACTTTTATTGTATTCGGGGGGAATTGATTTATGTATTGTCCATAGTTGTATGTATCCCTAGTACTTTCTGCCCGACTTTGGGCCATCATCAGGGGAGGATCTATTACAAAAGTGATGTAGCTTTTGTTTTAGCATATTACTACTGTGTAAAAGTCGGGCAGAAAGTACTAGGGATAAATACAACTATGGACAATACATAAATCAATCACCCCCCCCCCCCGAATACGATAAAAGTAATACGGGAATTTGAACGGATCCAGAAGAAAATATGTAGACATAAAATTTCTATTATGTTTAATGAAATCTGCATTAACGAAGAAATGCTGCCTATATATATATATATATATATATATATATATATATATATATATATATATATAATCTTACAATAAATATTACTAGAATGGTGATGCAAAATAAATTATTCAGTTAAAGCTTTAAATGCGGGACCAGTAAGTCTTTATCTGGCCTTATCAATTCTTATTATCAATGAGAAAAGTGCAGTGTTCTTAAATCGATCTTTTCTTTTTCGTGATTGAAATAAACCATATTAGGAATCAATAAAAAGAAATCGGTTCTGTAAGGAATTGTCAATCGAGAAACTGACTGTTGATCGATTGACTCTAAATCCATTTCGATCAAATAGGAAGACTGAACTGAGGATAGGAATTATATTGTTGAGACACTTCTTCTTTTTCATTTATCTTTAGTTTTTACGTCATCAATCAGATTAATTCTGGCTTCATCCCCAGGAGACAATTAGCTTTGTATATAGGGGATACATTTCCCCTGTTCGAGTTTTCTCTATATTTCTCGGTCTGTCTTGGCTTTTTCTTTATATATATATATATATATATATATATATATATATATATATATATATATGTGAGTGTGAATACATATCTATCTTTCTTTCAGTCGGTATCTATCTCTCTATCTATCTCAGTCAGTATCTATCTATCTATCTATCTATCTATCTATCTATCTATCTAATCACCCTCACTAAGTTTACTCCCCCCATCTCAGCCTCTCCTAATAACCCCCTCCCAAATTCCTTATCGATCACCAGATGGTTTTGGGGATGTCCGATATCGGCACAGATCTCGTGATGACAAATTATCGCAGATTTCCGTAACTTAGATACTCATAGGGTTGGAGTAGGGTGACGAAACTGAAAGGAGTGGGGGTTGTACGTGCGCCCTAAATAACTTTGTATGATTGATAACTTGTGGCCATGCAAGAAAGCCCCAGACCCGGAATAGATCGAAGTCTGAATGCTATACGAAACGATATATATATATATATATATATATGTGTGTGTGTGTGTGTGTGTGTGTGTGTGTGTGTAACAATACGCTTGTAAGTAAGTACGCATCATTTGTGTAGGTCACTTACAATATCAGTCATATATAGTTATTGCAATATAACCCTCACGTTAAACGTTGAGATAGTTTGCTGGTATCTATCTATCTATCTATCTATCTATCTATCTATCTATCTATCTCAGTCTGTTCACATCTATCTATCTATCTATCTATCTCAGTCTGTTCATATCTATCTATCTATCTATCTATCTATCTATCTATCTATCTATCTATCTCAGTCTGTTCATATCTATCTATCTATCTATCTATCTATCTATCTATCTATCTATCTCAGTCTGTTCACATCTATCTATCTATCTATCTATCTATCTATCTCAGTCTGTTCATATCTATCTATCTATCTATCTATCTATCTATCTATCTATCTATCTATCTATCTATCTATCTATCTATCTCAGTCTGTTCATATCTATCTATCTATCTATCTATCTATCTATCTATCTATCTATCTATCTATCTATCTATCTCAGTCTGCTCACATCTATCTATCTATCTATCTATCTCAGTCTGTTCACATCTATCTATCTATCTAGCTAGCTCTTTCCCATAAATGGCGTATTTCTCGGCATATAAGATCAAAATGACTCCTTACCAAAATCACAAATCACCCCCATTGCTGATATCATTACGTAAAGTTTATCTACTAAACTTTGAAACCGACAGCCATAGATCTTGAATAAATTGCAGTGAGTGACAGTTTCTCAACTGACCAATTAAATGTCGGGAAATACGTTAAGCAAACGCTTACCAGATCTTTTAATAAAAACACAATTTCCCTCTAAACCAAATATATCAGGGATTTGTTATTTTACCAAAACATTATACAATTAAAATCAAGTAAAAACGGATATTTTTAGGCAATATTCATAAGCAAATTCTGCAGAACTAAAGCTTAGCACTCGAAAGTGAAATAAATATGTATTTAGACAAATAGAGAATCAATCTATTGAAAAATTGTACAATCAAAACGGACATTATTAGATATCCTTTAGTACTAAACTCTGTAACAAAGTATATGAATATGTAGCAGTTTCAACATGAGTCTTCCCCTTTTCAGTTCTGCATAGTTTATTCATCATCATCATCATTATTATCAACATCATCAACATCAACAACAACAAAATCAACGTCAACAACATCAACATCATCTTCAACACAATCATTATCATCATCAACAAAATTATCATCATTATCAACAATATTAATGTAACATAATCAGTAACAACATCATCGACATCATCTTCATCATCCACAATATTAACATCATCAACAACATCAGCATCAACAACATCATCATCAACAATTTCATCATCATCATCATCATCAACATTAACATCAGCATCAGCATTAACATAATCAACATCATCATCAACTTCCCTATCATCAACATCAACATCTCTATCAAAATCCTCATCATCAACAACATCAACATCATCATCAAAACCATTATCATCAAAAACATCAAAAACAACATCATCATCATTTACATCTTCATCAAAATCATGAACATCATCATCAAAATCATCATTATCAACAGCATCAACATTAACAATATCATCTTTATCATCATCAACAATATTAACATCTTCATCAAAATCATCATCATCAAAATCATCATCATCAACTTCATCAACATCAACAACATCATCATCATCTACATCATCACCAACAACATCAACATTATCATCAAAATCATCATCATCAAGAATATCAACATTATTAACGTTATCTTCATCATCATCAACAACATCACCCTCAAGAACATCATCATCAACATCAACATCATCATCAAAATCATCATCATCGAAAATATTAACATCAACAACATCATCATCATTTACATCTTCATCAACAGCATCAACATTAACAACATCATCTTTATCGTCATCAACAACATCATTATCATCATCAAAATCATCATCAGCAACAACATCAGTATCAACAACATCATCATCAACTTCATCAACATCAACAACATCATCATCATCATCTTTGTCATCACCAAAAACATCAACATTATCATCAAAATCATCGTCATCAACAATATCAACATCAACATCATCATAAACAACCCCATCATCAAATTCATCATCAGCTACACCAACATCAACAATATCATCATCATCATCATCTGCATTATCACCACCAACAACAACATCTTCATTAAAATTATTATCTTCAACATAACATCAACAACATCATCATCATCTACATCAAAATAATCAACATCATCATCAAAATCATCATCAACAGCATCAACATTATCAACGTCATCTTCATCATCAACAACATCAACATCATTATCAAAATCATCATCAAAAACATCAATCTCAACAACCTCATCATCATCTACATCATCATTAACATCAACATCATTATCAAAATCATCATCATCAACATAACATCATCATCAAAATCATCATCATCAACAACATCATCACCAACAATATCAACATCATCATAAAAATCATCATCATCAACATTAACAACTTCATCTTCATCATCATCAACAACATCAACATCATCAAAATCATCATCAGCAACAACGTCAATATCAAAAACATCATCATCATCTACATCATCATCAACATCAATATCATCATCATCATCAACAATATCAACATCAACAACATCATCAGTCATACTGATGGCATGGGTCCGTTTTGATTTTCGAAAAAAATTGCCATCTTTTAGACGGGTAATTATATAATAGGTGAAACAAACCAAACCCAGGGCTAGCATCAAATATTCCTAAGGTTATTTGTAATGATATTTTCGGCCCCGAAACCATTTTTGACCCCAGAGTCTTCATTTGGTGAAAGCTTTGTAAGCAACATCACGGAGTGCTTTTTTTTGTTTTGTTCTTTGTATTTTTCAGCATTTAAATTTGTTTGTATATATATATATATATAATCATGACTTACCGCTAGCACGGATATCCCAGACCCTCTCTCGCCACTTCTCCCTATTGTTCATCGCCTCTGGCAGGTCTTCAGGGCTATATCCCGTATCCTCATATAGCTGCTGTATGTATGTTCGAGCTGGCCGTCCTGACTAAAATAAACACTTCCTTAAAGGAATTTCAATGTGGTGTTTTATTATTTTATTTTCTCGACACATGTTTTGAAATATTTGAATTGACTGTGGTGTGTTGGAAACAACACTTTAAGACAGGTGTTGTGAAAATAAAACCCGAAAATACCTCATTGAAATTGCGGACCTATTTATTTTAAAATATTCAATTTTCTCCTATCATACTTAAAAAGAAACAAACTGTACGTGTGTGTGTGTATGTTTGCATTGCTTCAGTTTCTTTCTTTAATGGCATATCAACCTTGGGGGGTTATTTGATGCCAAAGCTATCCTTGCATATTCTTTAACTCAGAATTGGAAAGCATAAGGAGTTTCCCATTTTCCCCAAGGGTATTTGTCCGAAAGTGAATGCAATAGCCCGACTGGAGTTCGAACTCACTCACTTGGAAATCGCAGTCTAGCGCGTTAACCTCTACGCCGCTGGGTCTGCCCCCGTATCTATGTGTATGTCTGTAGATATGTGTCTGTGTAAACAAGAATACATTTATGTATGAATATCAAACTCTTTAGTGTGGCTCGATCGAAACCCGTTCAACTTTACGTTAGATTTCGTCTCAGACCGCTCGGCCAACAAGCGTACCACGTTTGGCAAAGGGAATTTTTTAAGGTATTATGTAGCAACAGCAGCAGCATCCGTTTGTTTACATTTCTATACCCTATCGATTACCAGGGTGCTCAATTCTTTTGAGTGTGTATGTGTCTGGTAGGTGGGTGGGTGTATGTGTGTGTGTAGTTTGTTTTGGTTTGGTTTTATGGCATATCAACTATTGTAGGTTATTTAATACCAAATCCTCTTTATACATATATATTGAATACATAGGATTTAATGCCAAATATATAGGATTTGGTTTGATTGGGTTTTATGGCATATCAACCATTGTTGGTTATTTAATGCCAAATCATCTTTATGCATATATATCAAATATATTGGATTTGGTTTGATTGGGTTTTATGGCATATCAACTATTGTAGGCTATTTGATGCCAAATCCTCTTTATACATATATATTAAATATATTGGATTTGGTTTGATTAGGTTTTATGGCATATCAACCATTGTAGGTTATTTAATGCCAAATCCTCTTTATACATATATATTGAATATATTGGATTTGGTTTGATTGGGTTTTATGGCATATCAACCATTGGAGGTTATTTAATGCCAAATCCTCTTTATACATATATATCAAATACATAGGATTTGATTTGGTTGGATTCTATGGCATATCAACCAGTGTAAGTTATTTAATGCCAAATCCTCTTTATACATATATATTGAATATATTGGATTTGGTTTGATTGGGTTTTATGGCATATCAACCATTGTTGGTTACTTAATGCCAAATCCTCTTTATATATATATATATATCAAATATATTGGATTTGGTTTCATTGGGTTTTATGGCATATCAACCATTGTAGGTTATTTAATGCCAAATCATCTTTATACATATATATCAAATGTATAGGATTTGGTTTGATTGGGTTTTATGGCATATCAACTATTGTAGGTCATTTAATGTGAAATTCCTTTTATGCATATATAGCACATATATGATTTCTAAATAAATAGATAACCTGTTTAAACGATCCAGAGCTAATTTTTTTCGCACAAATTTAAATGCTTTCACTTATTTTTATCTAATACGAATAATTCAATTTTTTCAAACATTGCAACGTATCACTAATAATTCAATTAAACATCAGTCATTTGTTTACACACAGTTAAATGTTCAAACAGTTCTATTTCAAACAATTCAATTTAGCATAAGTACACAATTTTTCGTTCGCACACAGTTAAATGATCAAACAATTCTCTATCAAACAGTTCAATTTAGCATAAGAACAGAGTTTTTTTGTTTGCACACAGTTAAATGATCAAACAGTTCTATTTCAAACAGTTCAGTTTAGCATAAGTACACAGTTTTTATTTGCACATAGTTTAATGATCAAACTGTTCTATTTCAAACAATTCAATTTAGCATAAGTAATGTTAAACATTTCTATTCGAGCCATAGATAGGACCTTATCAGGTGCTATCACTCCCGGTCAGAGTCGACATAAGAGCGATGGCAGTAAAGGGGCACTCCGCATTTCCCAAAGCTCCAATATTACAGGAACCTCACCATCAAATTGTTTAGTGTCATATCCAGAACACTCGTTGGGTGAGTCTTACCCTTCTGCAGATATGTAATCGGTGTAATCTATTGGGCCTTATGTGTGTATGTGTAGATGTGTGTATGTATATATACACACACACACACACACACACACACACACACACACACACACACACACATACATATATGAAAGAGAGTTATCTCTCGTCTTTTTCATCTAATTTAGTGATGGCACATACAAATACACACATACTGACACATACGTGTATATATATATATACATATATATATCGAGAGAACATACGTTTATACATACGCTTATACAACAACTATATACATCACACACAACACACACTTCATACATATAATACGCACACACATACACACGCACACATACATACATACATACATATATGCATACATATAAGTGTGTTATCACTCGTTTTTTCTTATTATTTGGTGATGTACACACACACGCACACACACATACGCACACACACACGCACACACACATACACTCACACGAACATACACACACATACACATACACACACGCACACACACACACACATACAAACACATGAACAGGCACACATATACCTACCTACATAGATACATACATATATGAAAGTGAGTTATCTTTCCTCTTTTTCATCTAATTTAGTGTTGGACACACACATGCATATAAATTTACATATAATGACACATACATGCATATATATATATATATATATATATATATATATATATATATATATATATATATTGAAAGAGCATAGGTTTAATGAGTTGTGTGATGAGGAGAAGAAAGAAATAATTATCTGCAGATAAGCTGTGAAGATAAGAGTTTATTGAACATTCCATATAAAAAATATTTGCGACTTTCTAATTTTAATTTTGCACCTCGAATGAGAGGAACATTTTTCTTAAATTCAGAAATCATTCATCGAATTTTTATTGGTAATATATATATATATATATATATATATATATATATATATATATATATATATATTATCTTGTTTACACAAAGTAGTTCATAGAAATATCTATCTATCTATCAATCTATCTATATGCATGAATAAATATCTATATATATATGTGTATGAATAAAAATGTCTCTCCCTATATATATATATGTGCGTGGATGGATATATATGTCTCTCGCGATTTGTAAATATATATATGTGTGAATAAATATATATGTCTTTCGCTATATACATATATATATATAGCGAATGAAGTAATAGTGTTGCCATTAGCGTTTGTTGCAAGGCTCTTCATATATATGAATTGAGCTCTCTGTAGCCGTTAAGCGAATGTATGTAAATAATAGCAATTGTGATTTATAACCGTTTAAAATTTACTTCGCTGCTATTAGTTCCTCCTGGATTTGAGTCAACCGGGTTTCGATCCCAGCTATGGGAAGCTAGTATGTCTAGCCACACTGATGAGTTCGGATACAACGAAACAGATCTGTCTGTGGATGACTATATATGTGTGTGTGTATGAATGAATAAATCTATCTATCTATCTATCTATCTATCTATCTATCTATCTATACAAGGTGTGGAAGCAAAATATGGAATAATTTTTTAAATTTCTTTAGTCTGATTAGTTAAATTTAAAAAAAAAAAAAGAAAAAAAAAACGAAAAAAAAAAAAAACGCAATAGATATAAATTTTCATGATTAACTGAATTTTCAAGCACTTTTTAATTAAATTCAGTCCAATATGAATGAGCTAGAAAAGAAACGACAAAGAATCTATGATTTGCTAAACGCCGAAACCAAGCTAAAAAAAATTCCCAAATAATTTGAGTTTCTTCAATGCCCCCATCAAGCCCAGACCATAACCCCCTTGATCACGCTTTTAGGATGTTTTAGAACACAAAACAAATTCAACTTCCCATGCAAATATTGGTTTGCTTATGGTTTGTGGAGGAATGGAATAAACTGATTGAAAATTTTACTTTGAAGGCATGCAAATCGTTTCGAAGGCATGTTGAGACAATTTTGCTTTATAATCGAGTTGTTTATTAATATATAAGAATATAACTAATTTTTCTTCAACACCCTGAATGTACATATATATGTATACATATCTATGTGTGAATACACACACACACACACACACACACATATATATATATATATATGTGTGTGTGTGAGTGTGTGTGTGTAAATACACATCTCTCTATATATAGGTATACATATATATATATATATATAGAGAGAGAGAGAGAGATGTGTTTTACACACACACATATATGTATATATATATACGAAGTGCATACGATGAGTTTCCAGACTTTTTTCGTATGGGCACTTTTATTGATAGCGCACTCATGAAACTCTACTCCCCTTCGAAGTAATCTCCCCTGGCTGCAATGCACTTGTACCGATCCAACAATTTCTGGAAGGCCCTATGGAAGTCCTCTTTTGTGAGCGTGTCAATGACCTTCTTCACAGCCTCTTTCCTCTCCTCAATTGTCTCATAACGACAGCCTCTAAGCCTGGAGAATAACCAAAAGTCACAGGGAGCAAGGTCTGGACTATAGGGAGAGTGAAGAGCTGTCTTGATACCCATCTTAGTCAAATAGTCTTTGACCAGGATGAAGTTGTGGACTGGTGTATTGTCCTGGTGGATATGCCACTGACCCGATTTGAAGAGTGCTGGCCTCTTCCGACGGAATCTCTTCCTGAACTCCCTTAAAATCTCAACATTGTAACCCTAAGCCTAACCCTCTGGCCAATCAACTCTGGTGTATTGACTTCCTTACTCTTCCCACACCTCTCATCATCCCTCACAGACTCCCTGGCTTCCTTGAATCTCTTATGCCACTCAAAAACTGATACTCGATTCATGCAAGAGGGTCGAAAAGCAGTCTGAAGTATTCTATACATTTCTGTGGCATTTTTTCCAAGTTTAAAACAGAATTTTATTGCATATCGTTCTTCTAAAGTGTCCTCACGTCCAGATTGCATTTTTAAAATTCACCAGCTGTGACAATCAGGTTTTAGTAGGGTGTATTCCAATTTCTGCTGTAGCTGTTGATTTGAACGTAAAATCATAAAAATTGTCAGTCATCTCATAAGATGTATAGCAATAACCTACTGAATTTTCAAAAGTCTATAACAATCTTAAAAGTCCGTACGAAAAAAGTCTGGAAACTTATCGTTTTCCCCTATATATATATATATATATATATGTGTGTGTGTGTGTGTGTGTGTGTAAATACACATCTCTCTCTCTCTGTATATATATATGTATGTATATCTAAGCAGTAACAATGTAGGGAAGTTATTATGTATGTGCATGTTTATTTATGTAAGTAATACATGTATATATATATATATATATATATATATAATTTGTATATATTCAGATGTAGTCTTATAGATTCATGTTTTTCCGGAAACCCGAGGGATATAAAATAATAATATTAGCTATGGAATTTGGCATAGAAAAATATGCCATGCTCGTCATGAAAAGTGGCAAACGACATATGACTGACGGAATGCAACTACCAAATCACGACAGAATGAGGACTCTCGAAGAAAATGAAACCTACAAATACTTGGGCATCTTGGAGGCTGACACCATCGAACAAGTGCAAATGAAAGACATGATCCGAAAAGAATATCTCAGGAGAACGCGAAAACTACTCGAGACAAAACTCTCCAGCAGAAACCTCATCAAAGGAATAAATACTTGGGCTGTACCATTAGTCAGATATTCGGGACCCTTTCTCAAGTGAACCCGAGAGGAACTTAAACAAATGGACCAAAGGAGAAGAAAACAAATGACCATGCATAAGGCATTACACCCCAGAGACGACGATGACAGACTATATGTATCTAGAAAAGAGGGAGGAAGAAGACTTGCCAGCATCGAAGACACCGTTGACGCATCCATACAACGGTTCGAAGACTACATAGGAAAACACGAACGAGGACTAATTACAACCATCAGAGTCGGTACGGACAACACGATAAAAGAAAGAATGACAACAACTAGGAAATAAAAATGGGAAGGAAAACAACTCTATGACCGCTTTAAGCGTCTAATAAATAACTTCTCACACCAGAAAACCTGGACCTGTCTAAGAAAAGGAAACCTTATGAGAGAAACGGAATCCCTCCTAATAACAGCACAGGACAATGCCATAAGAACGAATCATATCAAAGCGAGAATAGATAAGACGCAACAAAACAGTAAATGTAGGCTATGCGGTGACAGAGACGAAACGATCAATCACATAATTAGCGAATGCAGCAAATTAGCACAGAAGGAGTACTAGGCGAGACACGACT
>CAUZXS010001657.1:80000-103281 GCA_963585895.1 Sepioteuthis lessoniana | reverse complement strand
TCATTAAATAAGTTTCTAGACTTTTTTTCATATGGGCACTTTTATTGATAGTACACACATGAAACTCTCGTTCCCTTCGAAGTAATCTCCTCCAGCTGCAATGCACTTGTTGTACAGTTCCAAAAACGTCTGGAAGGCCCCATGGATGTCCTTCTGTGTGGGCGTATCAATGACCCTCGTCACAGCCTCTTTCATCTCTTCAATTGCCTCATAACGACAACCTCTTAGGAAATAGCCAAAAGTCACAGGGAGCAAAGTCTGGACTATAGAGAGGCTGACGAACTGTCTTGATGCCCATCTTGATCTTGATCAAATAGTCGCAAGTGACAAGGATGGAGTTGTGGACTGGTGCATTGTCCTGGTGGAAATGCCACTGACACGATTTGAAGAGTGCTGCCCTCTTCCGACGGAATCTCTTCTTGAACTCCCTTAAAACCTCAACATAGTAACCCTAACCCTAACCCTTTGGCCAATCAACTCTGGTCTATTGACTTCCTTAATTCTTTCACACCTCTCATCATCCCTCACAGACTCCGTGCCTTCCTTGAATCTCTTATGCCACTCAAAAACTGATGCTCGATTCATGCAAGATGGTCGAAAAGCAGTGTGAAGCATTCCATACGTTTCTGTGGCATTTTTTCCAAGTTTAAAACAAAATTTTATTGCATATCGTTCTTCTAAACTGTCCTCACGTCAGGATTGCATTTTTGAAATTCACCAGCTGTGACAATCAGGCTTTAGTAGGGTGTATTCCAATATATATATATATATATGCTGTAGCTGTTCCTCTGAACGTGAAATCCTAAAAATTGGTCAGTCATCTTATAAGATGTATAGCAATAACATAGTGAATTTTCAAGAGTCAACAACAATTTTAAATACCTGTACAAAAAAAGGCTGGAAACTTATTGAAGGCACCTCATACATAGCTATAAAGTAGAGACAGACAATTGACGCGTGCACATATTTTCGAATCTGTTAACGAAAATTCGAAAACAAAGGAGACGCTTGATTGATTTTTTTTTTTTTCTGTCTTGGCGGCTTCAATTGAGGAGATCCAACTTTGTCGTATTGCAGAAGGTGAAGAAGGAGGGAGAAAATGTATTTAAGAGAAAGGCGGGAAGAAAATGAAATGTCTGGAAAAAGTGGCGAGGGTGAAAAGTATAGATTACATTCTTTACAAGAGTTGAAAGAAAGAAAGAAAGAAAGAAAGAAAGAAAGAAAGAAAGAAAGAAATGAGCCAATAAACAAGGAAGAAAGAAAGAAAGAAATGAGGCAATTAATAAGAAAGAAAGAAAGAAAGAAAGAAAGAAATGAGTGAATAAGAAAGAAAGAAAAGAGGCAATAGATAAGAAAGAAAGAAAGAAGGCAAGAAAGAAAGAAAGAAAGAAAGAAAGAAAGAAAGAAATGAGGCAATGAATAAGAAAGAAAGAAAGAAAGAAAGAGGAAAGAATGTCAAAAATAAACGATAAAGAGAAAAGTTAAAGTTTAGAAAAAGAGAACCAAAAGCAGTGAGAGAGAGAGAGAGAGAGAGAGAGAGAGGGAGGGAGAGAGAGAGAGAGAGAGAGTTAAAAGAAGAAACTTGAAAGCAAAAAGAAGCGAAAGAAAGAAATGAAAAAAAATAAAAAGAATCGAAATGAAGAAAAGAACAAGACAGAAATTAAAACGAGATTCTTCACATGAAAGAAAATCTTGAAATAAGAAAACATCTAAGAGACGAGATGAAAAAAATTAAAGAAAGAAAGAAAGAAAGAAACTTAATCAATTTTTAATTCTGATTTTTTTTTTCTTTTTTGGGTTCTTATTTTTATTTGTTTTTTTGTTAGGAAATTTTTTGTCAAGAGAAAGGGGTTTTTGAAAATATATCACTGAAATAAAATATGGCAGCTGAAAGAACTAAGACATTTGGCGCCAAGTTTTTTTATAAGTTATTTTTCTTTTTACTTCTTTTAGTTGTACTTTTGATTTTTAAAAAATAGGATTTTGACAATATACTTTCTTGGATAGATAGATAGATAAATTTGGAGAGAATGAATTAATAGATAGATATGAACATAGAGAGAGAGTGGGGAGAGAGAGATGAAGAGAATCAGATTGATATATATGAAAAGGAGATAGAAAGATATAAACAGAGAGAGATTCTTTGGTTTCTTTCTTTGTAATGATATATCAACCTTCGTGGGTTATTTAATGCCGAAGCCATCCTTGAAGAAGAATAATAGTGATCATATTTAACCCCTAGCTGGGGAGGTAGGTAGTTCATGCCTTTTCCAATGGTATTCGTCTGAAAGTGAATCTAATAGCGCGACTGGAGTTTGAACTCGCTTCCTCCGATATCACAGTCCAGCACTTTAGCCATTACGCCGGGGATACATCACCAGATAGAGGTATGAAGAGAAGCAGACAGATATATAGAACATAGAGATCGATAGATAGATTGATAGATAGATATCAAGAGAGAGAGAGAGAGAGAGAGAGAGAGAGAGAGAGAGTTATATATATATATATATATATATATATATATAGAGATAGATAGATAGATAGATATGAACATAGACACACAGAGCGAGGTATGAAGAAAATCAGATAGATAGATAGATAGATAGATAGATATCAACAGAGAGAGGGGGTAGAGATTCGGTGAGATATCTATAAACATAGATAGACAGATAGATAGATAGATATGAACAGAGACACAGAGAGAGGGGTATGAAGAACATCAGATAGATAGATATCAACAGAGAGAGAGAGAGAGAGGTGGGGTATGCATAGATTCGGTGAGATATCAATAAACATAGGTAGATAGAAAGATTGATAAAAACCGGCGCTTATTAATGACTCATATCTGTTTACTTCATAAAGAAAAAACATTTTGTTTGAAAAAAAAAACGTTAATCGAAAATAAATGTGGGTGATTACTAGAAAATCCTTTCGAATTTTGGTATTATTTTCCCTTCTCTGTTTCTTACCAGTACGAATTCTGGAGAAAACATGTCTTTCTTTCTAAAGATGGAATTGTACGGGTCTTTTATAGAAACATATGCAAAAAATAATGCATGAAAAAACAACAAATGCGGATTTGTACATCGACTCTTGCGTGCACATTGGGACGCATGTGAATATGCATTTCGTGAGTGAGAAAATATCAATTATGATGCCAATTAGAAGAGAAAGTTTTTAAAATGATTTTTGGAGACAAAAACATAAAAAAGGGTGGAAAATATACAAGATAAAGAAAAAGTTAACAGAAAGAAAGAAAGAAAGATATTTTACTACTAAGAGAAGACACAAAGCAGTCAATAAGAAAGAAAGAAAGAAAGAAAGAAAGAAAGAAAGAAAGAAAGAAAGAAAGAAAGGAATTTTAGTACAAAGAGAAGAGACAAAGCTGTCAATCAGAAAGAAAGAAAGAAAGAATATTAGTAAAAAGAGAAGAAGAGACAAAGCAAAAGAAAGAAAGAAAGAAAGAAGGAAAGAAAGAAAGAAAGAATATTAGTAAAAAGAGAAGAAGAGACAAAGCAAAAGAAAGAAAGAAAGAAAGAAAGAATATTAGTAAAAAGAGAAGAAGAGACAAAGCAAAAGAAAGAAAGAAAGAAAGAAAGAAAGAAAGAAGGAAAGAAAGAAAGAAAGAAAGAATATTAGTAAAAAGAGAAGAAGAGACAAAGCAAAAGAAAGAAAGAAAGAATATTAGTAAAAAGAGAAGAAGAGACAAAGCAAAAGAAAGAAAGAAAGAAAGAAAGAGAGAAAGAAAGAAAGAATATTAGTAAAAAGAGAACAAGAGACAAAGCAAAAGAAAGAAAGAAAGAAAGAAAGAAAGAAAGAAAGAAATTTTAGTACAAAGAGAAGAGACAAAGCTGCTAATGAGAAAGAAAGAAAGAAAGAAAGAAAGAAAGAAAGAAAGAAATATTAGCACAAAGAGAAGAGACAAAGTGGTCAAAAAGAAAGAAAGAAAGAAAGAAAGAATATTAGTACAAAAAGAAGAAAAGACGAAGCAGAAGAAAGAAAGAAAGAAAGAAAGAAAGAAAGAAAGAAAGAAAGAAAGAAAAACATTTTAGAACAAAGAGAAGAGACAAAGCGGCCAATACGAAAGAAAGAAAGAAAGAATATTAGTACAAAGAGAAGAAGCGACAAAGAAAAAGAAAAAAAGAAAGAATAGAACAAAGGAGAGACAAAGCAGCCAAGCAAAGAAATATTAGTCCAAAGAGAAGAAAAGACGAAGCTGCCAATGCGAAAGAAAGAAAGAAAAAAAGAAAGAAAAAATATTCCGAGAAATAAAGGAAGAAAAAAAAGAACCTGCTGCATATCCACATATATAAAAATGAAATCCCTTTTTTTATGTGCAAGGTTACGTTTGCATAAAAAAAAAGAGAAAAGAAAAAGAAAAGAAAAACGACAAAGAACATCGCAGCAATGGAAGATTCAGGCAAGTATACGTCGATAGATTTTCGAACAATGATATCAAATTTCATTACCATCTTCTGTCAACATTTTTTAAAAAATCGATACTCTCTCTTCAGCTAAAATTAACTGAACGTGTGTATATGTTTGAAAAAATAAAAGAGAAAGCAAAAACAACCCAGTATATAGCTGAACTAAATATGGCAGACTCAACAAGCATGCCTCGACATTCAGTAGCCAGTAATATTCATCCTAATGTAACATATGTCACACACACACACACACACACACACGCACACACACACACATGCGCACACACACACGCGCGCATACAAATTTGTACTTACGTATATATACAAAAATGTGTGTGTGTGTGTGTGTGTGTGTGTGTGTGTACGAGGTGTGATTGTTCGCGAAGATTGAATCTTTAAATATCTTTGATCAAAAAATTTCAAACTTAATAATTGATTGATTGATTTTAACGGCATGTGATCCCGTCTAGGGTTGTTTTATGCCTAGAGGTTAGGAAATCAAGTTCATTATGCATTCATATAAACATTTTTGTGTTGTTGTTTCTTAAATACTAGTCTAGAAGAATTCAAACCCGTTAAACTCCGCTTAAAAATTGATCTTGTGTCATATCCTCCACGAGCGGAGGGGTTGGTAAATATGGTTGTTTCTTAAGAGAGTTTTGCACAGAGATATATATCAAGTATTCCTATCTAATTCTAAAAATCTGTATTCGGTTATATGGTTTCAAGTATTCGTGTCTAAGTAAATAAGTTAGCCGACTATGGTCGAGGATATGCTCAAAGTTCCCTTTTCAGTAGCTACTACACTGAGGTCTGGTGGAGGGCATTGCTTCTTTCCCAGGATAGTTCCATTTACCCTTATCCAAACCTTGAAACACTGAGGGTTAAGCAAGGAGACATGAAGTACCAAATTTTTAAAGTTTGATATGACTAAACCTCAGATTGAACCCTAGTCTCCCAAACCATTTGCGAACACTCTACCAAATAATTAAATGATTTCAAGTAATTATTTCTATTAGAGAATATTCGTTTTTTTTGTACACAGTTATATGATTTCAAGTAGATAATGATAATAATCCGGGTGAGTCCCTGTGGCGTATTGGCTAACGTGGTGAACTGCGACATCACAGTGAACGAGTTCGAGAAAACTTCGTTAGCTGTTGCTGGTAAAGCAACTAGCTCAACCAAATCAAAATTCAGACTTTTGATTGGTAGAAAAATGTTGTTTTCGGAAACACGTGGTTTGTTTATAACTACATCCGCACGAGCAATATTTTCCCCTCCAAATTTGGCACCAAGATATCTATAAATTCTCTAATATTTTTGTACTTGATGCGAGGTTTGTTTTGAAAAAAATTTGTTTACTTATTTTTTGAAGAGAAAGACAAGCTCATCCAAAAAGTATGGCCGGTTTTACACAAGTCTTTGCTACTATATAAAAGCCTACTGTGTAGAGCATTTACTAATATTCATTGGCCTAATGAGTAGAATGTGCGCCAATGGTCCGGGAGACCTGGGTTCAATCCCGGTCGCATCATACCAAAGACTTTAAAAATGGTACTTGATACCTCCTTGCTTAACACTCAGCAATATAAGGTACGTATCAAAGGTAAAGTGAAGCAATCCAGAGAAAGGAGTAGCGCCCTCCCCTACACCTCGGTGTAGTAGCTACTGAAAAGAGAGCCTTCTGGTCGCCCTCAACTACGGTCGCCAACTTACACGGAAAGGAGTAGCGCCCTTCCCTACACTTCGGTGTAGTAGCTATTGAAAAGGGAGTCTTCGGGTCACTCCCGACTAAGGTCGTCAACTTTTACTAATCTTTGGTTTATATATATATATATATATATATATATATATATATATAGCGATAGATAGATAGATAGATAGATAGATAGAAATCCGACAATATGAAAATATGAAAATGTGGGTGAAAGAGAGAGAGGGGGGCTTATGATAATAATAGAAGGACAAGTTAAAATCAAAAAGTGCTCTGACCGAATCTCTTCCTAAACTCCCTTAAAACCTCAACATAGTAACCCTAACCCTTTGCCCAATCAACTCTGGTGTATTGACTTCTGAACTCCCCCCACACCTCTCATTAAACCTCACAGACTCTCTGCCTTCCTTGAATCTCAAAAAATGCCACTCAAAAACTGATGCTCGATTCATTCAATATGGTCGAAAAGCAGTGTGAATCATTCCATACGTTTCTGTGGCATTTTTTTCCAAGTTTAAAACACAATTTTATTGCATATCGTTCTTCTAAACTGTCCTCACGTCCAGATTGCATTTTTGAAATTCATCAGCTGTGACAATCAGGCTTTAGTAGGGTGTATTCCAATATATATATATGTATCTAATAAGCATTAAATATTCAGATTAACAAAGTTTTCCTAATACTTGAGTTTCATGAAAAGGGTTCAATTAAATCCATAGCTTGGAGGATGAAGGAATTCATGCTTTTCCTAAAAGTATTATTCCGATAATGAGCCTGGAGATCGCTCTTGCTTACAACGATGTCACAGCCACTATGCCACGGGAATCCACCAAATCTTACCTTCTTAGTTTTGTTTCATTACTAGTCGTTTCCTGTTTTCTATAAAATATAAAACATATCAAACTATCTGTAATGAACCAAACCTATGCGAGGTTTGCATTATATATATATATATATATATATGTGTGTGTGTGTGTGTGTGTGTGTGTGTGTGTGTGTGCATTTACCCGACCTCCTACCAGCTATCATTTGATAAAAGGTTATTTTATTGTTAGAGCCACACACAAATCAAGTCTCTTGCGCCGTCATCACCGAAAATACTTGGTCTCGTCGGCATTCCCCATTTGTTGTGGCGCCCCAGGAACCAAGCAATCAACTAAACCCAGCAAAGCAGGTATTGTCTGGGAGGAAGGACGGCCCCCTGAGACCAGGTGATTAATCTTTCACTTACCCAGCACGAGTAAAAAGTACCTATATATATATATATATATATTCAATGGAGTATATTGAAAAAGTCGAATACTCCAAAATACTTTGATAGAAGATGTAACCTGTGCCTAGAAGAAAAAATACTAATTATGACATACCCAGACCCTGGAAAATAATTAAATCAGAGATGTGAATTAATAGCTAGATGTAGACATAGGAATAACTTTAAACTATAGACAAATATAATAAATAATGTTTAATTAACTAAAAAATAGGATTCATTTGAGATTTGAAGTGAAATGAATAAAATAAAAAAATGGGAAGACACCATGTGATGTGAACGGACGTTTTCAATGGAAAGGTAACTGAATTAATGGGCATGAATATAAATTTTGAATTTAAAATATGCATTTTAAATTTTAAATTTGATTTAAGATAAGTATTACTGTAATCTTTACATAAGGTTAATAAGAATTGTCGTAATTCCCTAAATTATTGTTAAATCTGGAGATTTACGTTGAAATGTATTAGAATTTAAAATTTAAAAAAATTAAGATTTAATTTACTGTAGAAAGTGAGTTTTGAATATACGTCAAGTTACTTTATTGTGATTCTGACCGGAAATAAAAAGAAAAACTGGAAGTTGGCAAATGGGGAAGAAACTCTTCACCCCTCTTCTGCCCCCTTGTGTCTATTCTGACTGTAATTATTTTATCCATTGGATCTGAAGAAGTCCTGTTATTTTCGGTGTTATTGATTCATATCAATACCCATAACAGGATGGAAATAAATTTACCATCCTAATATGACTGATTGTCAATAGTACGAGGGGAGATTGAAAAGTCGGGTATGGCGGACCATATATGGAAGGAAAATGGAAATCGTCTCCCCTTATGGGACAAAGTTGAAATAATTGATAGGGCTGAACATTGGCGGATTAGACGCCTTAAGGAATCAGCACATATGTTGGGCTACAATGACCTGCTGAGTAGACCAAGTATAGAGTTGAATACAATATGGGAACCGATAATTATGAAGGCTAAATAAAAAAAATTAAAAAAAACAAAACTGAAATCTAAATATGAGCACTGGTAAAAAAATCATACATAATAGTAGTAATTCTAGCTAAAGTAAGAACATTAAGTTTATAATACCCAAAAATTCACTCTGAATTGTCCAGCAGGTTGCAGGTTCAATCCTCACAACAGGTGAGGAATTTACAGGAATACTTAACACTTGTACCCGGTTATGGCAAACGGAATCAGAACAGGCGACCCCCGTGGTTTCAGTAAAGGTTCCATGAAGGTTCCAGAGTTCGACAAACACCTGAAGAAGGCCGGAGGACATATCGGCCGAAACGTTGTGGAAATAACAGTAAAGATGAAGACAATAGTCCAAAAAACCTTAATGATAAAAATCAACAAGCTTCGTCTCAGAAATTTAGACAACTAATATGACCGGTTATATATATCAGGTTGGAACGAATTTAATGTGAGATTTTTTATGAATATCTTGACAACATTTATGATAATCGTGTCTGTTTATTCTCATCTTTTTTTTTTTTACCTGTTATTTTCGGTGTTATTGATTCATATCAATACCCATAACAGGTTGGAAATAAATGTGTTTGTATGTATTTATCAAACTGTCCGAACGAGCAGGATATCACACACGGTCAATTTTTTAGGCGGAGTTTAATAGGATTGAGTTCAGAGTTTTCCTTCTCCTAGACTGGTTGTCTAACAAAGGCTAAAGAACTCAGCCTGCCCGACTATTTACCCATAGCTGGAAGAAGAATTGGTCTCATACTTTTCCCAAGGGTATTAGTGTTACGCGAAATGCTACTAGCTTTGTCCAGGATTTGAACTCCAGTCGCTGAGTCCATTTCCTACAACGATAACCATTACACCACGGAAACCTTCAATAGACTGTGTTTGAAATCTTCAGTGTTCACCTCTATGTTCCTCCCAGCTCAAGAACACATTAGACAAGATTTTCTCTATGAGTAAAAAATGTCACCTGAGAATCTACAACACGTCACTTCTTGTGAGTAATTGCTGACACCATCAGGTGCTATTTTTAGGCAGGCTTGTTACTGGTGATCTGAAGTGGATCTTTTATCAAACCGTTAAACGATGTTGTTAGTGGATCTGTTGGGGAAACAAACCTGCTCAACAACCGAGAGGTGGACTTCATCCAAAGATCACGTTGAGTTTATGATAAGATATTCAAGAAATTGTCCACTATGAACTGTTAGACAATAATCAAAGAAGCGCCACTAATTAACTTTGTCATTTGAAAACAGATTTGGAAAAAACATTCTTCTGAAGTTGACGGAAGAGAAGTCAGCCTCAATTAGGATAATGCCCGTCCTCACCCAGTTCAATTGACTAAAGATCTGAGAGGAGTTCGATAGAGAAAAATTGCTTCATCCTCCATACTTTCCTGGCCTTGCCTCTTGTGATTATCACTTGTTTAGTAGATTACTCAATCATTTGGATGGTCTTAGGTTGACATTGAGAGAAGAAGAGGCTGAACACGAGTTGGTCTCATACTTTGCCTCAAAACCAAAAGGATTTTACAAGCATGGCATCTATAAGCCTGTTGACCAAAAACGTTCTTCTTTGGTTAACAGAAAATGAGCCAACGTCCATCACGATAACGTCTGTCCTCACACAAATCATTTGTCTAAAAATCTCTTAGAGGAACTCGATTGGGGAAAATTGTTTCATCTTCCATATTTTTCTGACTTTGCTCCATCTGATTATCACTTAAGGAATTACAGAACCATTTGGATGGTCTTAGGTTGACATTCAAAGAAGGGGCTGAACATGAGATGGATTCATATTTATTATTGACAGATGGAATGAGGTTCTAGGAGGCAATGGGAGTGATGTTAAGGATTAAATATTTCTATACGTATAATTTATTCTATTTATAATATATACTAAATAAAATCAGACATGACCTTCATTCCAACCAGATATATATAATTCAGAAAAAGAAAATTAATAAATATACTCCATTATGTATTTATTTCACTGGTCTATGCCTTGCTTTTTAGACGGATTTGAAGAGAAATTTATTTCTTTTTTACCGTTAACATCGGGAAATACATTTCATCTTATGTAAAGTTCAATGTGTTATAATATATATATATATATATATATATATATATATATATATGTCCGTATTTATACATATCCCGGCTTTGAAAATCTTCCAATATTATTCTATATATTCTTTGCTCAGTCGGCTGGGGCTGTAGAATACCCCCCCCGCCCAACAAGTGTACTAGATATGACACTAAACAATCTGATGGTAAGGTTCCGATGATGCTGGGGTTTGGGGGAATGCGGAGCACTCCTTCATTGCCATTAGTCCCAGGTCCACTCTAGGCCGGAATAGTAGCACCTGATAGGGCCCTATCTATGGGTTAAATAGAATTAAACTGCGTACTTATGCTAATTTGAATTGTTTGAAATGGAACTGAACTTACGCTAAACTGAATTGTTTAATATAGAACTGTTTTGACATTTAACTGTGTGCGGAAAAAATTTATACTTATACTAAACTGGATTGTTTGAATTAGAATTGTTTGACTAAACTTATTAGCTTGAAATAGAAATGTTTTTGACAATGTGTACTCATGTTAAACTGAATTGTTTGGAATAGAACTGAATATTTGCATAAAAATGGATTTTGCATAAAATAACCTACAAAGGTTGATATACCATAAAACCCAACCAAGCAACCAACCTATATATTCTATATCAATTAGCCCTGCATTGAGCACTCTTTTTAGATTATTCTTTTATAATTCTATTTACTGACCTAATTTATATATATATATATATATATATTTACTAACTTACTATCTATCAGCATTCACGTTTACCAGGAAAAAGAAAAAAGCCCCCGCCAGAATTTAGAGATAACAATATCTCGGATTACTGCCGGGGGGGAAAAGAAAAAAAAGATTTTTCGGGGAAACAAAAAGGAAAGGCCAACTTCGTCACACCAGTTGAAAAAAATCAAGAGATATGCAGTCAGTTGGTCAAAAGAACAAAACCCACCGTAAAATGCTGCAATGCTACAATTACAAATAGTGCTCAATACTAAGTACAGCTAATTACAGAAATTAAATCGTGAGTCGGGACTATCCTACTACAGTTTCGCCTAAACCGGCTCCTCAGGGTATCTAGCACCGACCCTAAAGATCTAGTGACTTACAACGAATATATATATATATATATATATATTCGTAGTAAGTCACTAAATCTTTAGCCTATTGATGAAAAAAATATTTATTTTACACCATAAATGTATATCTTTTAACACAGTCTCCTTCCATGTCAATGCACTTAATTCAACACTTCCTCATTACTTGGGGTTGTCCTCGTGGTGTAATATTCAAAGTGATGGTCTGCGGAATCGTAGCAAGCGAGTTCGAACTCAATTCACACTAAATTCACTTTCGGACAAATACCTTTGGGAAAGGCATGAACCCCCTTATCCCTTCAACAATGGGTTAAATAGAAATACTACTGTTCTTCTAGAAGGATGGATTTGGCATTAAATAACCTATGAAGGTTGATATGCTATCAAAACAATGAAACTTCACCAAACCATCCTCATTACTAACATCTATCAAACATTATGCAGTGAAAATTTCAGATCAAGACTCAAGTTAAATCTGACTTTAATCTCATTAATTCACCTACGGGGAAAGTGTAAATGATTTCCCTCTTCTGACTGGGTACGAACGATTGCGAGCAATATTGAATAAGTCCTGGCGGCAACACCCCACAAGACACCAACTATACGACCACCTGCCTCCCATTACGAAAACTATCCAAGTTAGATAAACCAGACATGCAGGACACTGCTGGAGAAGCAGGGACGAACTCATAAGTGATATACTCCTATGGACCCCCACATATGGCCGGGCAAAAGCAGGACGACCAGCTCGAACATACATACAGCAACTATGTGAGGAAACGGGATGTAGCCTTGAAGACCTACCGGAGGCGATGAACGATAGGGAGAAGTGGCGAGAGAAAGTCAGGGATATCCGTGCTAGCGGCACGACATGATGAGGATGATGATGAGTACTTTTAAAGGAGAGATGACAAGCAAGACAGAACCTCAAAGGTCATGGAAATTTAGGTCATAAAAATTGTTTTGTTTTTTTTCATAATTTAAGAAAAAAAGATTCCCACAAATTAAACAAAAGATAAGCTACACATTTCACAAACGTTTTCTTATTTTTTTTTTTTTTGTTTCTTTTTAAGAGGGAGTGAGAAGAGAGACTGAGGGAGAGAGAGGAGTCGACGAAGGAGAGAGTGAGAGTTATAGAGAGAGAGGGTGAGCAAGAGCGAGAACGACTCTGCGAGAGAGAGTGGTGACGAGGGAGAGAGTGAGAATGATTGAGTGAGTGGGTGGGCATGTGAGAAAAAGAGAAAATAAGAGGGAGAACGAGAGAGGATTGGAAAAATATTCCTTTGTGCGCCTGAAAATGCTCAATTAGGCAGATGAACGGTTTATGAAAATAAAGTATCTCCTTCTCCCTCTCACTAACTCTCTCTCACTCTCTCTCTCTCTCTCTCCATGTCTCTCTCTCATTCTATAAGTTTCTCTCTGTGTCTCTTTCTCTCTCACTCTCTCATTCTCCCTCTCAATAATTTTCTCTCTCTCTCTCACTCACACTCTATATGTTTCTCTCTCTGTCTCTCTCTCTCTCTCTCCATGTCTCTCTCTATATATATAAGTTTCTCTCTGTGTCTCTTTCTCTCTCACTCTCTCCCTCTCTCTCTCAATAACACTCTCTCTCTCTCTCACACACACACACACACACTCTATATGTTTCTCTCTCTGTCTCTGTCTCTTTCTCTCTCACTCTCTCCCTCCCTCTCTCTCTCAATAACTCTCTCTCTCTCTCTCTCTCACACACACTCTATATGTTTCTCTCTCTGTCTCTCTGTCTCTCTCTCTCTCTCTCTCTCTCTCTCGTTCACTGACTCTGTCTTACTCTCTATCTCGCACTCAATCTTTCTTTCTTTCTTTATCTATTTATTTCATTTTCTCTAATTCATTCTCACTTTCAATCTCTCTCTCTCTCTCTCTCCCTCTCCCTCTCTCTCTCTCGCTTTCTATCTATCATTCTTACTCTCTCTCCCTCGTTCTATATGTCACTCACTCCCACTCACTTTTTTTCACACAGACACGCATAAACACACCTGCCCCCCCTCTCTCTCTCATACACACACCAGTTCTCTTTCTTTTACACACTTGTTCTTTTTCTCTCTCACACACATTCTCTGTCACTCAACTATCCCTCACTCTCTCACTCCTTACCAACCTGCCTGCATATTTTTCTATCTATCTCATACATACATACACGAATACAATCTCTTATCCTAAAGAATTAAGATTTCTTGACGGATTTTCGCATATTTTGATAATTACAAACAGTCGACATCATTTCTGTCAGAGTGTGGCCTCGTGGTGTAATGGTTAAAGCGATGGACTGCGAAATCGTAGTAAGCGAGTTCGAACTCCAGTCGCGCTATTACGTTCACTTTCGGGCAAATACCCTTAGGAAAGGTATGAACCCACTCATCCTCCCAGCAATGGGTTGAATAGTACCACTACTGTTCTTCTAGAAGAATGGCTTTAGCATTAAATAACCTACAACGGTTGATATGCCATTAAACAAAGACACCAAACCATTTCTATTAGCCATGTTGGTATATGTGTGATTATACACGCAGTCTCCTTCACTGAAAGTACATGTACGATCGTCGAACTTATATTAATCCAGAAAAAAAAGTGGTATTGGAAAAACTTATTTTCATGTCGGCATTTTGCTACCAGCTCTAATCTTTTGTTCAGCAACCTACAGTGAGAATACGTTTACGTTTCATGTAAAGTGACAATCTTATCCCTCATCGTGTTTGCAGGTTCTCTAGCGGTTGAAATGCATTAGTCCGAGACGGTCCACAAAGGACAAAAAAGGAGACCACAAAAACCTAAATAAATGTTGTTTAACAAAATGGCGCATTGTGGAGTCCTCACTTTGGCTGGCGAAATTCTCTTAACTAAAGCTAACTCCTAATTATCCGAGTTTGACTTCGTTTTTCCCATCGATGGATCCTTTTGAACTACTCTCTCTCTCTCTCTCTCTCTTCTCGGCCGATCTGAATGTCTCTCTGTCTTTGGTTCCATCGGCCAGTCCCTCTATCTATTCTGTGAACCTCTTTCTGTATCTGTTCTGTAGTCCCCTCCGCTCTATCTATTCTGTGTTCTTAAGCTGACTCACTCGACTTGTATATATGCAGGGGTGAACATACCTATTTTCGGATTTTCAGCCACTCATAGACTGGACATAAAAATAGTGCCAGACTGTAAGTCTCTAGGTAGCCTTAAAAGGTGTGATAATTAAAAATTTTAAATCGCGGCTTCACTTATACTTGCAGGGCTGAATTTATGGTTCACATAAACGCATAAACATACCAATGGTCAAGTCACAATCATACACATGTATACATTTACACTTACATACATAAATACATACATGTACCCACACCTTCTCAGGTGCCCACACTTACGCAAACACATAAAGCTATGTCTGTATATCACTATATACAGTCAACAGCCTCACGCTACAACCAAAAATGTTCAGGAGATTTATTGATTCTTAATTCATTATTCACTCACAAAATTATTCAACACGAATATCCTTTCTTTAACAAAATCCAATATATTTTCATATCATGCTACTTGTATCTTTATACACCAACTAAATATATATATCACTGGTCTAGTGAGCAGAGTGATCGTCCATGGCTTAGGAGACAGGGGTTCAATTCCAGGGTTAGTCACACCAAAGACTTAAAAAATGCTACCTGTTACCTCCTTGTTTAACACTCAACATTAAAAGGTACGTATCAAGGGTGAAGCGGAGTAGTCCAGGGAAAGGAGTGGTGCCCTCTCCTACACTTTGGAGTAGTAGCTATTAAAAGGCAACCTTCGCGTCGTCCTCGTCTACGGTCGCCAACTTAACTTTTATACACATATGCATATATATATATATATATAATTGGTTTGTTCGTTTGTTTGTGTTTTATAGCATATCAACCTTTGTAGGTTACCTAATATCAAATCCATTTTAATGCAAATAAACCGTTTTAGCATAAGTGCAAAGTTTAATTGTCAAAAACATTTCTATTTCAAGCTATTCAGTTTAGTCAAACAGTTCTAATTCAAGCAATTCTGTTTAGTATAAGTATAGTTTTTGTTCACGCATTTGAATGTCAAAACAGTTCTATTTCGAACAATTCAGTTTAGCATAGTACAGTTTCAATGGTATTATTTCCTTCATCCTACGTGCTAGGGATTAAATAGCGCCACCACTGTTCTTCTACAATGATGGTTTTGGTATTAAATAATCTTCGAGGGTGGATATACTATTAAACAAAGAAACCAACCAGCCATGGTGGTTTGGATATATTGTCACCATATTGAATTATCAATTTCGCACACGTGTTTTGTTTGTTTCGGGATTTGTCTACTGTGCAGCAAAGTAGACTACAATCCCAGTAAGTAAATCAGGTCCATGGCCAGGAGAGTCTGAGTCAAGCAGGTCGTGCATGAAGACATTTGCTATTTCACATGCAAAATGAAGAAGGGCCAATTTTTACCACAGGCCATGAAGGACAAAAGAAACACTGCTCTGCGAAGCTTTTTAACAAACACAAGCTTCCCCTCCAACCAAACATGCTTTGCTTTTTATCAGATGAGAAAAAATTCTACTAGGAACAAACAGTGAACTCACAGAACACCCGTTGGCTTTTTCTGTCCCTCCACCCACAAGAAAACTAAAAACCCAGTCCACATCATAGTGTTTGGGGTGTTCACTACAGATGGAGACATTATTCCTCGGTTCATCTTCCCACAGAACCTCAGAATAAACACAGAGACCAACATCAGGTGATTGGATGAGGTAGTGCTTACCTGTATCGAGAGGGTGACTGTTGGAAGACCCTACGATTTGCAACAGGACTTTGCGCCATGCCACACAAGCAGGAGGACCTAGTCCTTGCTGTCAGAATATTTCTACGACCACATTACCCCATCCTCTAGCCACTTGACTTCCCAGATTAAAATCCTCTTTATTATATGTGGGGCGCGTTTGAGAGAGAGACCAACAAAACTCTGTGTAACAGCAAAGATTGCGTGAAGGCAAGGATGCCGGTAGCCTTTACCAATTTAAACAAGAATACAGTCAGAAAGGTTTGCAGAAAATCCCGAAGTCGTTTGGAGGCCGTGACTGAAGCCGATGTTGAATCCTTTGAATAAATTTAATCTATATTTCAAGATATTTTCATGTAATTTTAGTTAATATATCTGATTAAGTGAGATTAAGTGAGATGTCTGTGTTATTTTCATTTTTGCCTAATTTAAATGCAAACAGACCTATAGCACTATATATATATATATATATATATAATATATTTGGCATTGAATAATTCGCAAAGGTTGCTATATCATAAAAACAACCAACCAATCTTCAAATATATATATATATATAGTTAAAGTAAAAATAAATTTGTCAATCATAGTCGAGGGCGACCCGAAGGCTCTCTTTTCTTGAGCTGCTACATTAAGGTGTAGGGTAGGGCGCTATTCGTTTCCCTGGATTGCCCCACTTTACCCTTGATAGGAACCTTATAATGCTGAGTGCTAAGCAAGGAGGAATTAAGTACCAAATTTTTTGAGTCATTAGTATGACTTGACCTGGGATGAAACCTGGTTTCCCGGGCCATTGGCAAATATATAACGATGTGAATTAATAGCTAGATATAGACATAGGAATAAATTTAAACTATAAACAAATTATCATTGATAATGTTAAATAACCAAAACATAGGAGTAATTTAAGATTTGAGGTGAAATGAATAAAATAAATAAAATAAATAGATGAGAAGAAACCATGTGATGTGCACATACCTTTCAATGGAAGGGTAACAGAATCAATAGGCGCAAATATAAATTTGAATTTAATTTAAGATAAGTATTAATGTATCCTTACGTAAGGTTATTAAGGCATGTTGTACTTCCCTAATTTATTAATAAATCTGGATTTTTAAGTTGAAATGTATTTAGAATTTAAAAATTTTAAAAATTAATTAACTATAATTCGAACCGGTAATAAAAACTAAAAACCGGAAGTGGGCGAAATGGGGAGGAAACTCTTCACCCCTCTTCTACCCCTCCCACCTTCCTTACTGTGTCTATTCTGAATTATTTTATCCATTAGATCTGAAGAAGTTCTATTATTTTTGGTGTTATTGATTCTTATCAATACCCATAACAGGATGGAAATAAATTTATAATCCTAATGTGACCGGTTTTTGTTTTTCTTAAAGAAATTATTGCTCTGTGATGTCAGTTAAATTGAGCTCTTTACCAGGAAAATTTAAATGTTCATAGTTGAATGATTTATTGTCCTGACGGAATTATTCCTGACTCGGTTTAACTGGACCGAATAATACATACATACACACACATATATATATATATATATATATATTGCCCAGTCGTCTGGGGCTGTAGAATACACCGACTGCTTCTCTGCAGAGGGGTAAGACCCCCACCCTAACGAGTGTCCTGGATATGACACTAAACAATCTGATGGTGATGTTCCAGCAGTGCTGGAGCTTTGGGGAATGTGGAGTACCCCTTCATTGCCATCACTCCCTGGTCCACTCTGGCCCGGAGTGGTAGCACCTGATAGGGCCCTATCTATGGTTAAATAGAACTAATGGCACACTTATGCTAAAATGAATTGTTTGAGTAAACTGGAATAGCTTAAAAATAGGAATGTTTTTGACAAACTGCAATTTAAACTGCATGCTTATGCTTAACTGAATTATTTGACATTAAAACTGTATTTACACTTAACTGAATTGTTACATATAACTGCTTGAATAGTTTGAAATGGAAATGCTTTTGGCAATTGAGCTGTGTACTTATACTAAACTGAATTGTTTTCAATAGAATAGTTTATTTACATAAAAATGGATTTGGTTTTAAATAACCTACAATGGCTGATATGCCATAAAACCCAACCAACCAACCATATATATATATATATGTGTGGAAGTAAATAATGGAGTGTAATCTGATAATATATATGGAAAATTTGATAACAGGGTAATCCAGTAGAAAGAGAGATTTATTGAGAAGGTACGTCAATAAACACTCTCCTACATGGATACCTTGATATCAATTTTTTTTCTCTCTCTTTCTCTCTCTCTCTCTCTCTCTCTCTATATATATATATATATATATATATATATTGAGCCCGTGATAAAAAAAAGGGTGTCCTAGGTATGATATTTATAGGTCTACTCTAAACTAGAAATTTAGTACCTGTTTAGGTGTCATCTAAGGACCAAATAGATCTAATATTTGATAGGAAATCGTAATATCATAGTAAAACAGATGATTTCATAGATCAATAAACAATCCATAATAAATGACTGCAACGGAACGGTTAAAATATAATTATGATTATGATCAGCCATTTTGACAGAAGTCAAATATCAGCACTAAATGACTCGTGAAGAGTTGATATGCCGTTAAATAAATAAACTAAACGATGCGCGTGTAGAGGGCGCTGTTACTTAAACGGTTTCTTTTTGGTCATCGCAAACGAACAGTTTAATTTCTTTTTTACCTTTTCTTTTTTTGAAATTTTTTTTTAATGGATCATGAAATTTCTTTCGATTTTCACGTACAAATAGCTAACCAATTTTTTCAAAAATTAATCTGACTTAATTTTTTTTTTTTTTTGATGGTGAATTTCAAATATAAAAATTTGGATCGCACGAATAATATCAGACGATTCATCGGTAATTCTTCAAAGATGCCAAGATGAAGGATACCATTTTTTTGTCAGAATATTTGACATGTGGAATTCCTTATATCACATTTTTAGTCGGACTAGAGGCTGATATAGCATTCACAACGTTTCTACCGCTGAACACTTCGGCCTTCTTCGGATGTTAATAACCATGCCGAGGATCTCGAACCTAACCATTTATTCAGTCTATACGGTTAGGTAATTTTTGTTCCACCGATAACCTTAAAAAATGAATTCTGTGTGTTGAAGTAAAATGAGATACAGACTGAGATAGATAGATAGATAGATAGATAGATAGATAGATTGGTTTGGTTTGGTTTGGTTTTGTTGTTTGGATTTTATGGCATATCAACCTTTGTAGGTTATTAATGCCAAATGCATTTTATTCAAATAATCAGTTCTATTTCAAACAATTCACTTTAGCAAGTGTACACAGTTTAATTGTCGAAACATTTCTATTTCAAGCTATTCGGTTAGTAAAACAGTTCTAATTCATCGATACTGCTATATGGATGCACTACATTGACTCTAACAAAACGGCTGGAGAAGAAGCTTGACGGCAATTACACAAGAATGCTGCGAGCAATCTTGAACAAGTCCTGAGGCAACGCCCCACAAGACACCAACTGTTCGTCCACCTGCCTCCTATCACGAAAACTATCCAAGTTAGACGAACCAGACATGCAGGACACTGCTGGAGAAGCAGGGACGAGCTCATAAGTGATGTACTCTTATGGACCCCCACATATGGCCGAACAAAAGCAGGACGACCAGCTGGAACATACATTCAGCAACTATGTGAGGAAATGGGAAGTAGTCCAAAAGACCTGCCGGAGGCGATGAACGATAAGGAAAAGTGGCGAGAGAGGGTCAGGAATATCCGTGCTACCAGCACGACATGATGACGATGATGAATTCATAGAATTCAGTTTAGAATAAGAATAGTTTTTGCTTACACCAGTTAAATATCAAAGCAGCTCTATCTCGAACAATTCAGTTTAACATAGTACAGTTTCAATGTCAAAAACAGTTCTATTTCAAGCAATTCAGTTTAGTATAAGTACGCATTTTAAAAATCAAAACAGTTCTATTTCAAGTAAATCAGTTTAGCACAAGTGTGCTGTTTAGTTCTATTTAACCGGTCGAGAGGACCCGGAGTGGTTGCACCTGATAGGTGCAACCACTCCGGACAGAGTAGACCTGAGAGTGATGTAAATGAAAGGGCACTCTGCATTCCCCAAAGCTCCAGCATCACTGTAACCTCACCATTAGATTGTTTAGAGTCATATCTAGGAGACTCGTTGGACGGTTGGGGTCTTACCCCTCTGCAAAAGTGCAGTCAGTGTATTCTAGAGCCCCAGCCGACTTGGCAAGAGGATAGATAGAGAAGTATGAAAAGACAAAGATAGATAGATAGATAGATAGATAGATAGATAGATAGATAGATAGATAGATAATTTTATTGATCCTCATTCACATACTCGTAAAAACTGCTGCCATCTCAGCCACCGAGCCAAATGTTAAGTCGAGGTGGTGATAGTTACAGAAATCCATGCAGCGTTGCAAGTGAATTTTTAGTAGATTTTTAGTAGTCGACAGGATCGTGCAACAAAATCCTAACATGACATCGACAAGACACATACACACAAGACACACACAAACAAGACACACACACACAATACGCACATAAAAACACACACACACACACACACTCAAAAACACACATAAAAAAATATGCACATACACAAGACATTTGAAGTGTTTCGGCCGCTCTACAATCGTAAAGATACACTCACTCACTCTCTCTCTCTCTCTCTCTCTCTCTCTCTCTCTTTGACTTTCTCTCTCTTTCACTTGCTCTGTCTGTCTGTCTGTCTGTCTCTCTCTTTGACTTTCTCTCTCTTTCACTTGCTCTGTCTGTCTGTCTGTCTCTCTCTCTCTTTGACTTTCTCTCTCTTTCACTTGCTCTGTCTGTCTGTCTGTCTGTCTGTCTCTCTCTCCTTTGACTTTCTCTCTCTTTCACTTGCTCTGTCTGTCTGTCTGTCTCTCTCTCTCTTTGACTTTCTCTCTCTTTCACTTGCTCTGTCTGTCTGTCTGTCTCTCTCTCTCTTTGACTTTCTCTCTCTTTCACTTGCTCTGTCTGTCTGTCTGTCTCTCTCTCTCTTTGACTTTCTCTCTCTTTCACTTGCTCTGTCTGTCTGTCTGTCTCTCTCTCTCTCTTTGACTTTCTCTCTCTCTCTCTCTCTTTCCCTTTGCTTGTCTGTCTGTCTGTCTGTCTCTTCCTTTCTTTCTTTCTCTTTAACTTACTGTCTTTCCCTCCCTTTGACTTACTCTGTCTCTCTCTTTCACTTTCCTTTTCTCTCAATTTCTCTCTCAGTCTTCCTTATTCTCACACACTCTCTCTATCTCTCTTTCTCTATCTGACTCTCCCTTATATTTTACTTTGATTTATTGTTGCTCTCTCTCTCTCTCTCTCTCTCTCTATCTATCTATCTATCTATCCCACGTTTTAGTCGAAACACAATAATCTCTCATTGTTCTTTAATCTTGTATTTTCTTTCTTTCTTTCTTTCTTTCTTTCTTTGGTCTTTTTTCTTTCTTTATTTTCCTCGTCTCTTTTTCTTTCACTGTTTTAACGTCTTTCCTTCCTTTGTACTAGTCTCTTTCTTTTATATATATAAATTTCTTTTACTTTTTTTTCTTTGTTTCCAATTCCTTTTCCTTTTCTTTCTTTTTCATCTTTCGGGCTTATCTTTTGCTTTCTTTCTTTTTTTTCTTCTTTTTTTTTTTTTTTCAACGCTTATATGTCTTTCCTTTTTCTCTTGTTTGTTTGTTTGTTTGTTTCCTCGCTTTTCGAACCAATCTTTCTTTCTCTCTTTGTCTTTCTTTCTCTCCTTCCTTTTATCCTTCCTCTCTTTCTTTCTTTCTTCCTCTCTTTCTTTCTTTCTTTCTTTCTTACTGTAGCTCTACCTGAGCATATGTTTTCTATCAAATTAATCTCCTTGAGCTTGCTTTAGGCAAGTTTAATCGCCTTTTTATTTGTCTTTTTTTATTTTCCTATTTCTTTTTTAAATATTATTATTATTATTATTATTATTATTATTATTATTATTATTATTATTATTATTATTTATTCATTTATTTATTTATTCATTCATTTATTTATTTATTTACTTATGTTTTATTTTCGTTAATCCCTTTGCCAAACTAATAAAGTAATTTTTGCCAACATATATGTACCTGCATCTGTGTGGGGGGGTGTATGTGTGTGTATGTATGTGTCTATGTGCATGAGTGTGTGAGTGTGGGTGTGTTTGCGTGTGTATGTGTGTGTGTGTGTGTGTGTGTGTGTGTGTGTGTGTGTAGGACAGGTGGTTGTCAGAAACATTTTCTTAAAACAAAAACAAAAGAAAGAAAGAAAGAAAGAAAGAAAACCTCTCTATTGTTCGGCCACTGGTGTTGGTGTCTATCAATAGACATTCATAGAAAGGTGTGTACACGTGACCCATTTTCTAAGATACAACAGCCTAATCGAAGCAGCAATAAACACATTGAGTGTGGAGTGTGGGATTAAATGACGTGTGGTTTATTCTGGAGGTTGGGCCCTTCTTCTTCTTCTTCTTCTTCTTCTTCTTCTTCTTCTTCTTCTTCTTCTTCTTCTTCTTCTTCTTCTTTCTGGCTTCATCACCTTTTTTTGCAATATTACACAAAGCCTCTGTGTGTGTGTGTGTGTGTGTGTGTGTGTGTGTGTGTGTGTGTGTGTGTGTGTGTGTGTGTGTGTGTGTGTGTGCCACGCGTATGTGTGCACGCGTGTGTGTGCGTGCTGCTTCCTTTATTTATTTATTTATTTATTTATTCATCTATTATTAGTACATAAATAATTCATTTACAGTCACTAAGGAGACGGAAAAAATAATTAATGACACCACAGATAAAGAATAGATAGATAGATAGATAGATAGATAGATAGATAGATAGATATACGTACACACACACACA
>CAUZXS010001657.1:2500-70000 GCA_963585895.1 Sepioteuthis lessoniana | reverse complement strand
GTCCATTTTAGGAAGAGTCCGGAGTATCTGTCATGGGATACTACCAAGTTTGATGAGATTTCTCCTGCAGAGTTTGTAATGAGACAAAAATTACGGCCTTTTTTCGAGTTGTAGGCGTGGTTTCCTACTTCACGTGTCTACTGGTCACGTGAGAATTGAAACCCCCTTTTTCTTTCTCTTTTTGGTTCACGTCTTTGACACAATAAGACGTAGTCTTGAGTCCCTCCCCTCGGGATGTAGTGGCCATGTTTTTCACCTTCGTTCATTGAACAAAATAAAGACTTTTGTCTACTGCTCCGACGAGGTATTGTATTTTACCTCGCTATTGAGTTATTATTCTGCTGAGAAAAGTAAGACATTTAACATTTTTTAAATCCCATTTTATACATTGTTCATGGAACAATGAGTACATTTCATCTGTTGAAACCCGTTTGTTTTGATTTTTATTACTTCTTATATGTTTGTTACGTAGTTTAAGTTTGTTGAAGTTTTATAGCATATCAACTATTGTTGGTTATTTAATGCCAAACCCTGCTTATAAATATATATCTCATATATATGATTTGTAAACACATTTTATTGATAACGTTTTTAACGAGCCTGAGCTCTTCTTTTTGCACTCGGTTTTAATATTTCTATATCACACGATAATTCTATTTTCTATAACTAATTTATTTGCACACTGTTAAATGGTTTCGAGTATTGCTATGTTATAGTAAAAATTTAACGTGATTCATTTATTTACTCACAGTTAATGGTCAAACAGTTCTATTTCTAACAATTCAATTCTACATAAGTTTTTTGTTTGCAACAAGTTCGAATGTCAGTTCTATTTGACCCATAGATAGAACCCTTATCAGGTACTACTACTTCGGACCAGAATGGACCTGAGAGCGATGGTAATGAAGGGGTACTCAGCGGTTCCTCAAAGCTTCGGAACTGGGGCCTCACCATCAGATTGTTTTGAGATATAACCAGGACATTCGTTGGGGGAGAGGGTCTGTTCCCTTGGCAGAAATTTAATTGGTGTATTCTACAGTCCCTGTCGATTGGGCTAGTATTATGTCAACCTATTAAGTATATTATATGTGTATATGAGTTTCACTCATCTTTCCTTTCCGTTTATTCAGTGTTAGTATACCCTGATGCTAATATTGGTATCTAGAAAGTAGGGAATAGCCGGCAAATTATGACTGTTATTTATTAATTCCATTTTTTTTTTTTCATGGCTTGTGAGTTTTTCACGCCACCGTTAGCTGATGGTCTTTTAATGGAATTTGAGTGACAGCATATCTTATCAGGTTTCTCGCCAAGCTTAAAAATTCTGTGGTCTGAATTGTCTCGATTCTTCCTCTGATTTTTGGTTCTTCCAGTCGTTTTTCCTAGCCTTTGGGACCCTTCCAAGTGCACCAATTACAATTGGCATCACCTTCACCTTTATGTTCCACAATTTTTTTTTAATTCTCTGGCACCGTTCAAGTATTTGGCCTTTTTTTCGCTTTCCTTTATTTTCCCTCTGTGGTCTGAACTTCAAAATTATTTTTCACATCAGCTAATGTCAATGGTCTTTCACTGAAGTTTGAGAGAGAGGGAGAGGGAGAGGGGGGAGAGAGAGAGAGCAAGTTTCCACGAGTTTCCAGGACTCTTCTTAGTATTCTAACCGACCTTAACAATTCAATAGTTTAGATGGTCTTAGATCATCCTCCGATTTCCAACTCTTCCAACCCTTTTACCAACCCTTTCGAGGGCCGCTCCAAGCGCACCAATTACAATTGGTATTAACGTTACCTTCATGTCCCATTGCTTTTCAAAATCCTTTAGCAAGGTTTAAGTACTTGTCTCTCTTTTCGTTTTCATTGATTTTTACTCTGTGGTCCGCAGGGACAGCAAAATCCACGATTCGGTAGGTTCACTTCTTTTTTTTTTCAATTATCACTTGATCTGGTTTTCTGGCCAGGAAAAGGTGATCTGTTTGTATCTCAAAATCCCAGATAATTTTATGCGCCTCGTTCTCTTGGACGGATTCTAGTTTGTGCGTCTGCCATTTGGTTGTATGGTCAAATTTTAATTTTTTGCACAATTCCCAGCGGACTAACTTTCCCACCCAGTTGTGTCTAGTCTGATACTCCTTTTGCGTTAGTTTGCTATATTCGCTTATTATGTGCTTAATCGTTTTGTCTCTATCACCACAGAATGTGCCCTTATTATTCCATTGTGTATTATCAATTTTTTCTTTTATATATCCGGTTCTTATGGCGATGTTTTGTGCTGCAATCAGAAGAGATTCAATTTCTCTCAATAGGTTTTCTTTCCGTATATATTATTATTACTCCTTTGATAGTTTTTCACTCCAACGTTCGCTGATAGTTTCTCTCTGGAGTTTGAGTCTCCAGGACTCTTCTCAGTATTCTGGCCGATCTCACCAATGGTGTAGTTTGAATAGTCTCCACTCGTCCTCTTATTTCCAAGTCCTCTAGTCCTTGTACCAATCCTTTGCTGACTGTAGCAAGAACACCAATTACAATTGGTATAACCCTCACTCTCATTTTCCATATTTTTTTCAATTCCCAAGGTCCAGGTACTTATTCTTTTTTCGCTTTCTTTCAATTCTACTCTGTAGTCGGCTGGGACAGCAAAGTCTGCAATTTGGTAAGTTCTCTTTTTGGTTGTTGACTATTATTCGGTCTGGTCGAGATTAAGTGATCTGTTTGTATTTCAAAATCCCATAGGAGTTTGTGTCTCATTTTCCGGGACGCATTCTGGGTTGTGCATATACCATTTCAAATTCTTGCACAATTCCCAGTCAATCAACTTGTCTACTCAGTCGTATCTAGTCTTATTATTATTATTTATTTATTAATTTATTTATTTATTCATCTCTATCTCTTATTTCTTCTCTCACAAAGAACTTCGCCCCCACTCTCGATAAAAAAAACTCAAACCCTAGTCTAGGTTCTTGAAAAATCAAAGTTCATAAAATTCAAAAGTCAATCACTAATTAATTCTTATCAGTTAGCACTCTCGATAGATTCGAAAACATTCTTTATCATACTAGACGAGACGTGAATAAGCTGGGTTTCTTTTGTCCATGATGATAATGATGCTTCTATTTAAGAAGGAGTCAGCCCAGTGGGCTGGGGCTGTAGAATGCACCGACCATCTATACAAAGGAGTAAGACCCCCACCACCAACGAGTGTCCTAGATATGACATAAAACAATATGATGACGTGGCTCCATCCATGGACCTTTGAGGAATATGGAATACCCCTTTATTGTTATTGCTCCCAGGTCCACTCTGACCTGGAGTGGTAGCACTTGATAGGGTCCTATCTTTGGGTCAAAGTGAATTGCTAGACATTTAAATTGTGTACAAACAAATGATTTATGGTGGTTCGAATTGTCATAAATAAAACTGTTTGGCCATTTGACTGCGTGTAAAAAAATGACTGATGTTCAATTGAATAGTTAGCAATACTTAGAACCATTTAGCTGTGCGCAAATGGGAAGAGTAGTGCTGAATAGAATTATTTGTGTTGATTAGCAATACTTGAAACTCCTAACTATATGCCTAGATTGAAGTGTTAGTATTACATAGCAATGCTTGAAACCATTTAACTGTGTGCAAATAAAACTATTTATGTTAGATAGCAACATTTGAAACCATTTAGGCAAGTTCAAACGAAAGATTCATACTAAATAGAACTATTCCTGTTTTAGAATATTCGGAACCATTTAACTGTATGCAAACAATGATAATATTTGCGTGCTAACAAAATAGTTTTGACTCATTTAAAAATAAGATTACCAACAAACTATTGACTTACAAATCATCTGTATAACCTTTTAACTGTGTGCCAACTAATGAGCCCTGGCTCATTTTTTTTTAAATTATGATCTACTAACTATGCGTTTGCAAATCATATATGATATGTATAAAGAGGGTTTAACATTAAATAACCTACAAGGATTGATATACCTTAAAACCAAACTAACAGTAACATATTTGAAGGAAAGATTCTAACAAGCATTTCATAATTGTCTTCGTTATATCGAAATTTTAGATGATTAAGATACAATATTCGGCATAAACATGCCCGTGGTGTAATGGTTATCCTCGCAGGAAATGAACTCCGCTACACGAGTTCAAATCCTGGACGAGACTGATTGCATTTCACATAGCACTAATACCCTTGGGAAAGGTATGCATTCAATTATTCTCCCTCCAGCTATGGGTAATAGTAGGACAGACTAGGTTCTTCAGCCTTGGTTAGGCAACTAGTCTAGGAGAAGGAAAACTCTGAATTCAAACTTGTTAAACTCCGCCTAAAACATTGACCTTGTGTCATATCCTGCCCGAGTGGAGGGGTTGGGTAAATATAATAAACAATGACCTCAAAAAATTATTATTTAGTTGCTGATTCGACTGGCATTTTTTCTCTATTCTCAGAATGAGAGCCTTATATAATAAAAATCTCGTAATTACGTACCGTTTTTTCTTAAGTATAATTCCTCAAAAGATGCTTCTCTTTGTTGAACTTGGAAATGGCAAGCGTACTGTAGGACCATATGTGTGTGTATGTGTGTGTGTGTGAATATATATATATATATATATATTGTCATCCACTGACAGACTGTTTCATTGTATCACAACTCTTCAGTGTGGCTAGACACATAGGACACTTACGTTAGACTTAGTATCAATCGTAGGTTATAGTAGAAATAACGGAAATTTTCTTTGTTGGACAAGCATTGAGAAAATTAAATGATTAAAAAAAATTGGCGTAATGATACTGGTGAATTGGCCTAATGAGTCGAGTATTCGCCAATGGTCCGGGAGGCCTGGGTTCATTCCCAGGTCTAGTCTTACCAAAGACTCAAAAAATGGTTCTTGAAATCTCCTTACTTAACACTTAGCACTATAAGGTATAGATCAAGAGTGAGTGGTGTAATCCACGAAAAGAAGTTGCGGCCTCCTTTACACCTTGATGTAGTAGTTATTGAAAAGGGAGCCTTCGGGTCACCCTCGACTAAGGTCGCCCACTTTACTTACTTACATTTAGAGCAAAATTGTCTTTCATTTACTAATTAGAGGGAAAATTGCTTTAAGTTAGATCATAACTGGGTTACCTTTTTATTAAAAATTTTGTCATATTATGCGGCATAATATGACAAAATCAGCAACTACATAATAATTTTTTGAGGTCATTGTTTATTATATTTACCTAACCCCTCCACTCGGGCAGGATATGACACAAGGTCAATGTTTTAAGCGGAGTTTAACAAGTTTTTGCTGGGTTCGTGATCACACACACACTCACACACATATACATATTTTGTAACACACTAATAAAAATTTTAGATAAACTTATTTTCATTTTTTTAATCCCTTTGAACACAACTAATGACATCATACGCCACTTAATTGGGTCCATCTCTTCAGTCAAGTGCCTCTCATGTAATCATCTAAATCTATTAGAACCTTGACTGTCAAAAAAATTATCTGGTGACTACGATGGCAAATTTCTAATTTTGTTGCGGTTACTGTTTTTCTCTTCTTAATTTCCTCGTTCACCGGCGTAAGTACATTACTTCAAAAGAAATGAAGGAAGATATATAGAGAATGGGTGGAACAGCCTTCCATCTAGCGGTCAGTCTTGTATAAGAAGAATCAGTATCTGAGTTGCGATGGGGAGAGAGAGAAGAAAAAAATTAGTGATAATTATCTCGTTTCGTTGCAGCCGTGGAGCTTTTTGTTCGTGAGGTGCCGCCCACATAAAAATCAGAGCTGGGTGGGGCATTGACGTCATTCTATTTGTAAATAACAGCACGTGTTCCCGAATACCACTTGAATGCCATGCAGGCTTCAGGCCTTGTAGTTGTCCTACTCAGAGATTGCCAAAGTGGGCTAGATCGACCCCTGTGGGTTTACCAGGATTATTCAAAAAATCGATTGATGCCTAAGGATTCATAGGGGGTCGATAAATATGGGTGAGTGTGTTGGTCGATAGTTAAGATAGATTGATTGATTATTATTACGCCTTGCGAGATTTTCGCACCAGCGTTAGCGGATGGTCTTTCATTGGAGTCTGGGTGGTTGCAAGTCTCTTCAAGTCTCTAAGATTCTTCTCAGTATTCTGGCCGAAGTAAATAATGATGTATTTTGGGTGGTCTCCACTTGACCTCTGATTCTAAATCTTCCAGTCTCTTTGCCAATCCTTTGGTGATTGTTCTGAGTGCTCGAATTCCAATTGGTATCACCGTCACTTGCATATTCGACTGTTTTTTTAAAGTTCCCTGGCAAGGTCTAAGTACTTATCTCGCTTTCTTTTATTATTATTATTATTATTATTATTATTATTATTATTATTATTATTATTATCTGCATGTCTGGTTCGTCTAACTTGAATAGTTTTCGTGATAGGAGGCAGGTGGCCGTACAGTTGGTGTCTTGTGGGGTGTTGCCGCCAGGACTTGTTCAAGATTGCTCGCAGCATTCTTGTGTAATTGCCGTCTAGCTTCTTCTCCAGCCGTTTTGTTAGAGTCCATGTAGTGCATCCATGCAGGACACTGCTGGAGAAGCAGGGACGAACTCATAAGTGATGTATTCTCATGGACCCCCACACATGGCCGTGCAAAAGCAGGACGACCAGCACGAACATACATTCAGCAACTATATGAGGATACGGGATGTCGTCCTGAAGACCTGCCTAGGGCGATGAACGATAGGGAAAAGTGGCGAGAGAGGGTCAGGGATATCCGTGCTACCAGCACGACATGATGATGATGATGATTATTATTATTATTATTTATTTATTAGGAGCTTTTCACAACAGTTTTAGCTGATGGTCTTTCACTGGAGTTTGAGTGAGAGCAAGTCTACTCAAGTCTCCAGAACTCTTCTCAGTATTCTGGCGGTTCTCAATAATGTTGTAGTTTGGATGGTCTCCATTCGTCTTCCAACTTCCACGTCCTCCAGTCCCTTTAGTAATCCTTTAGTTACTGTATTGGTATAATCGTCAACTTCATGTTCCATAGTTTTTTAAATTCCCTTGCAAGGTCGAGGTAATTATCCTTCTTTTCATTTTCAGTTTCAGTTTTATTCTGTGGTCAGCCGGGACAGCTAAGTCCACAAAGTTCTCTTTTTTTTGTTTATTATTATAAGGTCTGGTCTTTTTGTTGATTGTTATAATGTCTGGTCTTCTGGCCAAGATTTGGTGATCCGTTTGTATGTTAAAGTTCCATAGAAGTTTACGTGTCATTCTCTAGGACGGCTGCTGGGTTGTGCATATACCATTTGTTTCTCTGGTCAAATTTTAATTTCTTGCACATCTCCCTGTGGATCACCTTGCCCACTCAGTCGTGTCTAGTCTTATATTCCTTCTGTGCTAATTTGCTGCATTCGCTTATTATGTGATTGTTGGTTTCATCTGTATCACCATATAACCTACATTTGCTATTTTGTGGCGTCTTATCTATTTTCGCTTTGATTTGATTGGTTCTTATGGCGTTGTTTTGTGCTGCTATTCGGAAAGATTCTGTTTCTCTTATGAAGTTTCCTTTTTTAGCCGCATCCATGTTTTCTCGTGCGAGATGTTGTTTATTAGGCGTTTAAAGTGCCCATAGAGTTGTTTTTCTTCCCATTTTTGTTTCCTTATTATTGCCATTCTGTTAGCCATCGTGTTGTCAGTATCGTTTTTGATGGTTGTAATCAGTCCTCCGTGTTTTTCTATGTCGTCCTCGAGTCGTTGTATCGATGTGTCAACGCTGTCTTCAATGCTGACAAGTCATCTTCCTCCCTCCTTTCTTGATACATATAGTCTGCAAACGTCATTTCTGGGATGTAATGCCTTATACTTGGTCATTGGTTTTCTTGTTCTTAGGTCCATTTGCTTAAGTTCTTCTTTAATCCACTTCAAAAAGGGCCCCGAATATCTAACGAAGGATACAGCCCAGATATTTATTCATTTGATAAGGTTTCTGCAAGATAGTTTTGTCTGGAGTAGTTTTCTAGTTCTCCTGAGATATTGTTTCTTAATTTTTTCTTTCATCTCCTCTTGTTTGATGGTGTTAGCCTCCAAGATACCCGAGTATTTGTAGGTTTCCTTTTCTCCGATGGTTCTAATCTTGTCTTGATTTGGTAGTTCCACTCCGTCAGTCATATGTCGTTTACTACTTTTAATTACCAGCATGGCACATTTTTCTATGCCAAATTCCATTCCTATGTCCTGACTGTATATTCTAACTACGTGTATTAGAGTTTCCAGTTCTTTTCATTTTTTGCAAATAGTTTGATGTCATCTATGTTCATTAAATGATTGATTTTTTTTGCTGTGATCTACTAAGTTTGTATCCGGCTGTGCATTTTCTGAGTATGTGGTTAAGGGGCATCATGGCAATTATGAATAGTAACGGTGATTGCGTATCCCCTTTGAAACTTTGGTTCAGCGAATGTCTTCTTCCTGTTGTCAATTCCACTCTCCAGGTTTTCATGGTTTTCTCGATAAAGTTCATGACTTCATTTGATATTTTGTACATTTGAGGCAGTTTATTATCCAGCTTTGCGGAACATATCATATGTCTTTTTGTAATCAATCAAGGCCATAGCTAGATTTTTCCATCTGTTCTTGTTGTTATTTTACTCTTTGTCGATATCTCTTTGATCTTCCTTCTTTCGCCAGGACTTTCTGATTTATTTCCTCAAGTTGTATTGTTACTTTTTCTTGTGTTGCCTTTTCCTTTTTGTCTCTACATGTTCCAGCGTCTCTCTTTTGTTTTATCTTTTTGGCCTGTTTTCATAGATTTTTTATCTGCGTTTCTAGTCGAATTTTCCATCCTGGTTTTGATTTTTTCTTCGTGCTTTTTGAGGGGATCCCAATTTTCTCACAAACTAATTCCGCCCCTGCATAGATTAGTTCATTTAATTCGGTTATATTATTCATTGATATGTAAGGTAGTACTTTATTTTATTCGTTTCCATCTTAACTGTTCTCCATTCTGTTTCTTTGTCATGGTAAGGTAGTCTTTTCCTCGTTCATAATTCCCTTTAAACTCTCTAGATTTGCCTTTTGTTCTTGTGTTAGTGTTTGTTCTGGATTGTTTGGTTGTGTAGCGTTTCCATTTTCCGAAGTTGGCGGTTCATTTCGATTAGGCTATTTTTGTTTGTTAATATTTGATGTATCTAGTACTGTATTACTATCTTGTTCATTATTTATTTTCTGATGTATTTCGAGTATTTCACGGTCAGAAAACCAACCTTTCTTTATTATTGTTCTGACTTGGTCGGAAAGTCTTTGGCTTGTTGTCTGAAAACTAGCACATTCTTGCCAGATCTCTATCATTCTTTTCCTATATCCTCTTTGTTGCTCCTAAAATAGAAGTGTAGTGCAAGTTGGTTGTCTTTCCTAATCCATGTTTTGTGTTTACGTCTCTAGTTGGTGTGGTTCCTTAAATCGTCATTCGTGTACCTGAAAAAAGAACAGCCAGCATTCCCAGGATGACGATTAGGTATCCCATGTTGGCTATCAGGAGAGCACCTGCTGATCATGGCACCGAAGTCTGCTGCCTGGGTCCCACGTTGTGTCATATTTTGATTCAACATTTTTATCATGGATGGTATATTGTGGCTTTACCAGTCCCAGGGGTTATTTATTATCTGCACACTTGACACAGATTGACCGAGAACAGTCACGGTGACTGTTCATGAACAGTGGGTTACAAAAAAACTTTTAAGTTTTCCTGTATCACCTTTATGGTTAATATTTACTGTCCTATTTCGAGACTTTATTTCCACTAAGATTAGCCATATTTTAGTAAAGATTAGGCTCCAGATGTCTTTCCGGTTGTATTGAGAACGGTTACTGTTCTTAATTAGCGCTTCCACACTATATCAGGTACGTATTTTTCATCGATTGAGACAGGTTATAAATGAGCCATATAGACTTTAGTGCAGTAAATTTAAACAAATCTATTTTGTGATTTCGAAATGGTTTAGCTGAAAATAATTTGGGGAATTCAAAGTCTTCACTTTAAATACAAAAGTTCACCAAAAGATTTTACGAATAATAGAAAAATCAATGTTTTTTAAATTAAAGACAAATTCTACTGACCCAATTTTCTTCGAAGACCACACAGCAAAGATTCGTTCATCAGCCCTAACAGTTCGATTCCCGCCATCTAATTATTGGGGGTATGTAGCTTTTTTTATATATTCTAGGAAACAGAGGTCACTTACTGGACCATTACCTAATGAGTATAGAGTTCGCCAACGGCCCGGGAGACCGGGGTTCAATCCCAGGTCAAGTCATACCAAAGACTTTAAAAATGGTACTTGATGCTGCCTTGCTTAACTCTCAGCATTATAAGGTAATGATCAAGGATAAAGTGGAGCAATCCAGGGAAAGGAGTAGCGCGTTTCCCTACACTTTGGTGTAGTAGCTATCGAAAAGGGAGCCCTCGGGTCACCCTTCATAAGGTCACCAACTTTACTTTACGTATATATTCTAAGAAATTCTTATTATTCTTGTTTGTTTCTTTGTTTGTTCTCCCTCCTTGAGTATCTCTGCTTTTTACTATCTTTCCGCATCAACCTTTATAAAAAATTGTTTGATTTTAACGGCATGTCAATCCTTCAAGGGTTATTTTATGCCTAGTAGTTAGAGTATTGCATTTATTATACGTTCATATTTACATTATTCAATTCTTAACAGTTTTTTAAAATTATAATTCCGACTTGTAACTTCATCTTGGTTGTTATAGTCACAACATTTCAGCTGTTTCTTCACATGAGGAATTATTATTATTATTATTATTATTATTGTTATCATACACTGATCTATTCACAGACTAGTATCCTCATCTTGATTGTTATAGTCACAACATTTCAGCTGTTTCTTTACATGAGGATTTATCATCATTTTTATTATTATTATACACTGATCTATTGAGACTAGTATCCTCATCTTAGTTGTTTTAGTCACAACATTGGTTTTGTTTAGTTTGGTTTTATGGCATATTAAACAGTGTTGGTTATTTAATGCCAAATATTGTTTATACATATTAAATATATGATTTGAAAACACATTCATTAGATGCACACAGTTACATGATCAAACAGTTCTATTTCTAATGATTCAATTTAGCATAAGTACTTCTATGTATCACAAACAATTCAATTAAACATCAGTCACTGTTTACACACAGTTACATGATCAAACAATTCTATTTCTAACAATTCAATTCAGCATAAGTCATTTGCTTGCACTCAGGTTAAATGTCAAACAATTCTATTTGACCCATAGATAGGAGCCTATTAGGTACTACCACTCCAGGTCAGAGTGGAGTTGGGAGCAATGGTAATGAAGGGGTACTCTGCATTCCCCAAAGCTCCCAAACTGGAGCCTCACCAACACTCATTAAGCTATTTTTTTTTCAAGTGAACATTATCAACTACTAAACTCAACAAGATTGAAATTCTGAAAACAAAAATAAAATTGCATAAATATATATATCAGGGGCTTCTTAATTTTGTATGATTAGTGGGTAGAGTGTTTGCCAATGGTCCAGAAGACCTGGGTTCAATCCCAGATCGAGTCATACCAAACACATTAAAAATAGTACTTGATACCTTATTGCTTAACACTCTGCAATATAAGGTACATATCAAGAGTAAAGTGGAGCAATCCAGCGAAAGAGTAGCGCCCTCTCCTACACCTTGGTGTAGTAGCTATTAAAAAGGGAGCCTTTTGGTCACCCTCGATTACAGTTGCCAACTTTACTTACTTATACTAGGGTTATTCAATAAATAAGGTGAAATATTGCCTAAGGATTTGGCACTAGGAAGCAGTGTTTACAGTTGCACCTTTTTCAAGGAAATAAAGCACTTTTCATTTTCTAGAAGACTGACTGCATAACCTTATTTAATGACTGCTGTGCCCAGAACATCTTCTTTACTTGAGATTGCCCAGTCAGCTGAGGCTATAGAATACACTGACTGCACCTCCGCAGAGGGGTAAGACCCCCACCAACGAGTGTCCTGGATATGAAACTAAACAGTTTGATGGTGAGGTTCCAGTAATGCTGGGGTTTTGGGGAATATAGAACATCCCTTCATTGCCAATGCTCCCAGGTCCACTCTGGCCTGGTGTGGTAGCACCTGATAGAGCTCTATCTATGGGATAAAAAGAACTAACTACATACTTATGCTAAACTGAATTGTTTGACTAAACTTAATAGCTTGAAATAGAAATGTTTTTGACAATTAAACTGTGTACTCATGCTAAACTGAATTGTTTGAAATAGAACTGATTATTAATATGAAAATGGATTTGGTGTTAAATAACCAGCAAAGGTTGATATGCCATAAAACCCCACCAACCCACCAACCAACCATTTACTTGAGAGTCAGTGTGTCTCACTCCATGGACTGTCTTTTCAACACAGTCTCATAGTGGCAAACTTATGTTTAGCCTATTTGTAAATATTCTTTTTGCATAAAACATGTTTCTCCGTACACATCCCACATCCTTCTGTAAATTTCACATGGTTTGCACTTCTGAGCCACTAAAAATATGATGACAGACTTCTGTTCAAGCCTGGAGCACTCTGTTTGATTTACCACCATTTTGAATAGATTCAAAACAAATATTTTTGTGAGATTAAAACATTTTTGCTAGAAATCAATTCCAAACAATTCAGAGTTAGTATTTATGGAAAAAAAACTTGAAAAAATATTTATTTTGTTTTTTTTTCCCGAAAAATTCCCTTTATTCATTGAATGTATGGTAAAATGAACAAGGCATGTGGGACACTGCTGTAGAAGCAAGGATGAACTCATAAGTGATGTTCTTCAATGGAACCCCAACATATGGACGTGTCAGTGTTGGCCGATTAGCAAGAACTTGTTTACATCAGCTCTGCACAGACTCAGGATGTATCTTGGAGGACCTGCAGTAAGTGATGGATCATAGGGATGGATGGAGAGAGAGTGTCAGGGAAATTTGTGCTGGCAGAATGACTTGATGATTATGATGATTGAACGTATATTCAAATCTTTGGTTCAGAGTGTCGATGCTACTGTTGTACTCCCGACATAATGGACTTGCCCTCCTCCATAAATACACATCAACGAGAGCATCAGTGTACCAATCAGCATGATACAATCATGTGTGATACCATTTGTGTAGTAGACAGATAGTCACTACCCCACTGGACTCCCAGCTTTCTACCAACTAACAACTGTTTAACCAGGTTCACTTGTATCTTGTTTCTGTTACTTGAATATACGTTTTTCTATCACCCCTTTTTGTGTTCCCCATGTCTTTCTTTGGTCAGTAACAGCTACAGTTGTTTATTACTAAGCTTTGAGAAGTCAGCTACACATCTAAATGGTGAACAAACTCATCATTGCTTAACATATTTTTTCTTTTTTCTTGTTTTTTACTAAGCTCTGTCAGGCACGTAGGCCTCAAGCTGCTTACAATATTTGTTGCTATGAAGTGGTTACCCATCCAAGGACTGAAAAGCCTCATCATTGCTTAACTTTGGTTGAAACTGGGGGGTTTTTTTCAGCATGATTATATTTTAAATCATAAAAGACATGTATTAAAGAAGTTAATCTCAGGAAAAGATTTTTTATTTATAAATTTTGTGTCTCTTCATACCTGTGTACTGAGCTACCTACCCTCACTCCTGCTTCGGTGGTAACTAGAATTTTCAGCTGCAAAAGTTACACCCATCTTTCTTGAGGTACGTGCCAATTATAAACATCAGGAAATGATTTGCACACCAATTTTATTCCATTTCGTATTTCGCTATGAATAAAGAACTCTAATTGAACAGTTTTAGATTTTTATTTTTTTCGATCCACCCCTGCTGCCATCATTGCGGAAATGAAGAAGCCGATCTAATTTTGTCTCTTTTATATAGATATAAAATAAAAAGTAAAGTTGGCAACTGTAGTCAAGGGCGACCCTAAGGCTCCTTTTTTTGATAGCTATTACACCAATGTGTAGGGAAGGGCACTACTTATTTACCTGGATTGCTCCACTTTACCCTTGATCTCTACTTTATAATGCTGAGTATTAAGCAAGGAGGTATCAAGTACCATTTTTGAGTCTTTGGTATAACTCGATCTGGGATTGAACTCCGGTCCCTCAGGCCATTGGCAAACACTCTTGCAATTAGTCCAATGAAATCTCAAAATCAATTCACTTTAGAACATTTCACTTCTTGTTCTTATATTTCTTTCTTTAATGGTTTTTATTCCTATTTTATACTGCACTGTCAACTGGAGCAGTTGAATATGTTGACTGCATCCCTATGAGGTCACCTGTTGGTCATGGTTGGCAACCCAGGATGCCTGAGGATGAAATCCTGGTGGTTAAGCAGTTTGTAACCTGGCAACCAAAGTAGTCAATATGACCACCCTAAGGCGCCTCTGGTGGTGTAATGGTTAGCAAGCTCGACTAGCAAACCTACACCAGTGAGTTCTAGGCTCATTGGGTGCCCCTTTCATATGGCCTTGTGCCACATCTAAGCAAAAAGCTTAGTAAATTTCCAATATGACCACCCTAAGTTCTTACTGGGCTAGAGAGACAGTTGAAGAGGCCGAATTTGATTAATCAGCGGGTTATGTCAAGCCCTAGCACTTTTACTGGCTGTATTCTTCTTGTAGCAAACATATGCCTAACCCTATTTTATCTTGAAGGTGCAAAAAAGCAGTAGTTAAGAGTCAGTTGCAATGAGATAGCAATATTTGAAATTATCTAATAGTGGGCTAACAAATGATTTATATTAAATAGAATTATTAGTATTGAATAGCAATACTTGAAACTATTTAACAGTGTGCAAACAAATGATTTATATCAAAAAGAATTATTAGTATTAAACAGCAATACTTGAAACTATTTAACTGTGTGCAAACAAATGATTAATATTAAAAAGAATTATTAGTATTAAACAGCAATACTTGAAACTATTTAACTGTGTGCAAACAAATGATTAATTTTAAATAGAATTATTAGTATTAAACAGCAATACTTGAAACTATTTAACTGTGTGCAAACAAATGATTAATATCAAATAGAATTATTAGTATTAAACAGCAATACTTGAAACGATTTAACTGTGTGCAAACAAATGATTAATATTAAATAGAATTATTAGTATTAAACAGCAATACTTGAAACTATTTATCTGTGTGCAAACAAATGATTAATATTAAATAGAATTATTAGTATTAAACAGCAATACTTGAAACTATTTAACTGTGTGCAAACAAATGATTAATATTAAAAAGAATTATTAGTATTAAACAGCAATACTTTAAACTGTGTGAACAAATGGTTTATATCAAATTGAATTATTAGTATTAAACAGCAATACTTGAAACGATTTAACTGTGTGCAAACAAATGATTAATATTAAATAGAATTATTAGTATTAAACAGCAATACTTGAAACTATTTAACTGTGTGCAAACAAATGATTAATATCAAATAGAATTATTAGTATTAAACAGCAATACTTGAAACGATTTAACTGTGTGCAAACAAATGATTAATATTAAAAAGAATTATTAGTACTAAACAGCAATACTTTAAACTGTGTGAACAAATGGTTTATATCAAATTGGATTATTAGTATTAATACTGGACTATAAGATGACAAGCTCACCAGATGTTCTCTGAGTGCTTCTCATCCAATTTACCACTACGGCTTGGACCATGGTTTAGGAAATGACAATTTTAGGCTTAACTGACTTTGCCTCATTATTGAAGCTCTTGCCATCTAAGAAAAATTTCTTGATCCATCTGGCTATTGTACTGTGATCAATTGTGCCCGCACCTTTCAGACACCAAATGTTTTTGGTTGCTTCCATGGCATTATGGTCCAGTTTGAGCTCATATAGCAGAAGCTCCTGAATTAGACAATGTTACATGTTCTTCCGTGTGGCTTTCAAATCTCACATAGAGTGAAGTCATGCGCAATACCTCAGCACACTGACTACCAGAACACTACCAATCACTGTGAGGGACTTTCTCTCTCTCTTTCTCTCTCTCTCTCTCTTTCTTTTTTCTTTCTCAGACTCTGTCTCCTTTTTTTATTTAAAGTATTGGCCTGTTTCATTTCCACTTCTACAAATGACCCTTTTTTATCCTCAATTTTGTTTTATTTGTTCCTTAAACTCACCAAGCTTATCAGTTTGTTTTGATTTCTTTCTTTAATGGCATGTCAACCTTCAGGAGTTATTTAATGTCAAAGCCATCCTTGTAGAAGAATGGCAGTAATATTATTCAACCAATAGCTTGCAGGATTTGGGATTTCATACTTCTCCCTTGGGTGCACATCAGTATATGAAATTCAAATATAACAATTTGAATTATATCTCTTAATGGGTTTCTATGATCAAAAAGGTAAAGTACTGTCCATGTCAGAAAAGCTTTCACAGACAGTGCCAATGTATGTATTCATCAACCCCTCCACATGAGTTGGATGTGACACAAGGTGAATTATTTTAGTTTAACAGGTTTTAATTCAGATTTGTCCTTCTCCTAGACTAGTTGCCTCACCAAGGCTAAAGAACCAAGACTGGTCTATTATTTACCCATAACAGGAGGGAGAATAACTGGATTCATACCGTTTCAAAGGGTAGTTGTACTATGTTAAATACAATCAGCCAGGATTTGTACTCATGTTACTGTGTCCATTTGGTTGGTTGGTTGGTTGCTTGCTTGCTTGCTTTGTTGACTTGTTGGGTTATTTACTGCTGGAGTCAGACCTTTTTTCACAAGCAATTATATGGTTTCAAGTATTTTTATCGAATACTAATAATTTACAAGCAGTATCGTTTCAAGTGACTATTCCTGTTTAATAAGAACAAGTATTTACTAACAATTATATAACTGCAGTTAACTATTCCTTTCAAATTGAAATACCATTCTTTTAATAACCAATGTCAGAAGAAAGTTCAATGATTTCAAACAGGTAATGGTTTGGTTGGCTTTTATGGCATATCAACCATTGTAGGTTACTTAATTCCAAATCTTGTTTATACATATATATTAAATATATATGATTTGGTTTGGTTGGATTTTATGGCATATCAACCCTTGTAGATTATCTAATGCCAAATCCTCTTTATACATATATATTAAATATATATGATTTGGTTTGGTTGTGTTTTATGGCATATCAACCCTTGTAGATTATCCAATGCCAAATCCTATTTATACATATATATTAAATATATATAATTTGGTTTGGTTTGTTATTATGGCATATCAACCCTTGTAGGTTATTTAATACCAAATCCTCTTTATACATATATATTAAATATATATGATTTGGTTTAGTTGGGTTTTATGGCATATCAACCATTGTAGGGATATTTAATGCCAAATACACTTTATACATTTATATTAAATATATAGGATTTGGTTTGACTGGGTTTTATGGCATATTAACCGTTGTGGGTTATTTAATGCCAAATCCTCTTTCTACATATATATTAAATATATATGATTTGTTTTGGTTGGGTTTTATGGCATATCAACCATTGTAGGTTATTTAAAGCTAAATCCTCTTTATACATATATATTAAATATATATGATTTGGTTTGGTTGGCTTTTATGGTATATCAACCATTGTAGGTTATTTAATGCCAAATCCTCTTTATACATATATATTAAATATATATGATTTGGTTTGGTTGGGTTTTATGGCATATCAACCATTGTAGGCTATTTAATGCCAAATCATGTTTATACATATATATTAAATATATATGATTTGGTTTGGTTGGGTTTTATGGCATATCAATCCTTGTAGATTATCTAATGCCAAATCCTCTTTATACATATATATTAAATATATATGATTTGGTTTGGTTTGTTATTATGACATATCAACCCTTGTAGGTTATTTAATGCCAAATCCTATTTATACATAGATTGTAAATTCATCTTGTAAACATTTTGCTAATAACATTTTAAAACAAGTCTGAGCTCATTTCTTCTAATTGGTGGATCTGGGAGTAATGTCAATGATGTGATGACCCAATATTTTCAGAGCTCTAAAAATTACTTATAGTATGAGGGGGAGAAAACTATTTGAACCCAAGTTTCAATTAGTGCCTTATTTCTAAGTTCACTTTTGCAAATTCTCTGCTGAAGGGTAAAACTCTGCCCGCTATAAATCTCCTGGGTACATCACTAAGCTGCATTTGATGGTGACATTCCACTTCTGGAGCTTTGTTGAATGAGTAGTACTTCTTCATTGAAATTACTCCCAGGTCCACTCTAACCCAGATTGGTAGTACCTGTAAGGGTCCCATCTATGGGTCAAATAGAACCGTTCAATCATTCCCAAAAGGTTATTATTATTAGTTATTTGAAAGCCAATACATGTTTTAAATTACCTATGTTAAATAAGAATACTTGATAAATAAAATTAAAAATGTTAAATAACCATATTTACCAACCCCTCCGCACGGGCAGGATATGACACAAGGTCAATTTTTAACAGGTTTTAATTCAGAGTTTTCCTTCTCCTAGACTAGTTGCTTCACCAAGGCTGAAGAACTCAGTCTGCCCTACTATCTACCCATAGCTGGAGGAAGAATAATTGGATGCATACCTTTCCCAAGGGTATTAGTGCTATGTGAAATGCAATCAGTCTCATCCAGGATTTGAACTCGTGTCGCCAAGTCATTTCCTATGACGATAACCATTACACCACAAGCACTTCCACTACGAATGTTTAATAACAATTCTTGAAACCACTCATCTGTGTGCAAACAAATGATTAATATAAAATAGAATTATTAGTGTTAGATAGAAATACTTGAAATTTTTTGAGAGTGCAAGCAAATGATTAATATTAATTATGTTTTGTTTGGCTATTTGATTTAATGGTATATCAACCCTTGTTTGCACACAGTTTAAATTGTTGCAAACACTACTATCTAACTGTAATAATTTTATTTTGTATCAATCATTTGTTTGCACACAGTTTAAATAGTTTCAAGTACTGCTATCTAACACTAGTAATTTTATTTAGTATCAATCATTTGTTTGCACACAGTTTAAATAGTTTGAAGTACTGCTAGCTAATACTAATAATTCTATTTCGTATCAATCATTTGTTTGCACACAGTTTAAATGGTTGCAAGCACTACTATCTAACAGGAGTAATTTTATTTTGTATCAATCATTTGTTTGGACACAGTTTAAATAGTTTCAAGTACTGTTATCTAATACTAATAATTTTATTTGGTATCAATCATTTGTTTGCGCACAGTTTAAATGGTTGCAAGCACTACTATCTTACACTAATAATTTTATTTTGTATTAATCATTTGTTTGCACACAGTTTAAATAGTTTCAGGTACTGCTATTTCACACTAATAATTTTATTTGGTATCAATCATTTGTTTGCGCACAGTTTAAATGGTTGCAAGTATAACTATCTCAGCACAACAGACCCTCAGCCCTTGAACATTTAAAATAAAATAAGTTTTGGTGTATTTAGTACAAGTGCAATTTGAAGAATATACGTTTAGGACGAGGGCTTTGTATAAACAACCAATTGATTGGATCAGCCTCCTCTGACCTGATATTTAATAGAATTATTAGTGTTAAATGGGAATAATTGAAACCATTTAACTATGTGCAAACAAAGGACCTCTAACAACTCATTCTGTACTAAAATTCCCAAGAAACCATTCACTTACAAATTATATAGTTATAAAAACAGGATTGTGGCATTAAATAACCCATAAGGCTTGAGATGCCATAAAGCACCAACCAACCAACCAATATTTGTGAATCGTGGCATACAAGTCGACTTTTTAAGCCTGAAGAAAATTTCTTCTAAATTAGGGGTTGACGTTTATGGCAGGGTTAAAATCAAAACCTTTTGCTCAAAGTGATCAACCAGTAGAAGAGAAGTCTTAAAAAATAGATATATATCACTTACCTTAACTCTAACTGTGTTCCACAAACATTTCTGATTTAGATTCATCTTTAGTGAACATATTAAACATATTTACACCGAGATTAATATAACACAATAAAACTCTCATACAAATTAATATTAACACTAAATTAAATACCATTGCAAATGTTATATAGTCATCTACATCATCACAACGACACTATAATAAACCAACGCAAGGATAACGACAGACGCAGGAATAAACGACACAGAAAGACTTCTTTAACAATATCTTACCTCTCACTTTATTGCAAGGGTTCGAAAGGGTTGTTCAAGGGTTGCATGTGAGAGGGAGTTGGAGATCGAACATAAACTGTAACATTTTGCCCCCACTGTTATGACCGTCACGTTGTGTCTTTCTTGTTCTCTAGGGCAGCTCAACCAGAGGCCTAGGGCCCACTTATCAGGGCCCAAAGGCCCCTTCAGCCTGATGTGGCTTTCCCTACCACATTTCGTCTATAACTCCGTCTGATCTTCAACTCAACTGCCACTGGCTCGTCGAACTCAGCTGAATTATATAATCGTTCGATGCCCACTCGATCTTTGAAATCGAATGTTTTAATCGTCATCAAGCGGAAATAACTGTCATGCAGTTCAGAGGTTACTCTCTTCCGGTACATCACTCTGTAGTGTACCATGGGAATTTTTCTTGCTCGTCCCATTTCATCAGCCAATTTCCGCCCATGCGATTTCCTCTCATAACTGCCATTAGAATGTATCACTTCCTTTCGGTGCATCACCTTGAATGGCATTTTTGGCTGGGTTAAAAGGTCAAAACATAACACAAAGAGCTGGTTCACTGACTGTAAACGATCACCAGAATTAGTGGCTAATGTGCTGGACTGCAACATTGGAGGAAGCAAGTTCAAACTCCAGTTGGGCTGTTAAATTCACTTTTGGACTAATACCTTTGGGAAAGGCATGAACCCTATATTTCCCCTAGTCATGGGTTAAATAGCACCACTACAGTTCTTCTACAAGTTTGGTTTGGTTTCTTTGTTTTAATGGCATATCAACCTTTGTAGGTTATTTAATGCCCAAGCAATTCTCCTAGAAGAACAGTAGTGGTACTGAGAATTAATTTTTATTTATTGCGGACTTTTTGTCCTCATCTTGGTAGTTTTTTGTGTTGTTTCTTCTTTCACTACGTTTTGGCCAAATTTCACCTCTGGCCTTCTTCAGGTGATTTTTACCGTGACCTCGGATAGGAATGATGAGTCTTGTAATCGTATCCCCAGTAAATACATAGTTGTTGTCTATTGCACCAGAGGTTTACTTGGTCAAAAACGTGGTGCGATAGACAAAAACTTTGGAAGGCAGTACTTACTGGGGATACAGTTACAAGACTCATCATTCCTATCCGAGGTCACAGTAAAAATCACCTGAAGAAGGCCAGAGGTGAAATTTGGTCAAAATGTAGTGAAAGAAGAAACAACACAAAAAACTACCAAGATGAGGACAAAAAGTCCGCAATAAATAAAAATTAATTCTCAGATTAAGAAGTCTCATCTCAAAATGATTCCAATTAAAGACAATTACAGCAGTGGTACTATTTAACCCATAGCTAGGAGGATATGGGGTTCATACCTTTCCCAATGGTATTTACCCGAAAGTGAACGTAATAGCGCAACTGGAGTATGAACTCACTTACTACGATTCTGGAGTCCATTGCTTTAACCATTACACGACGAGGACACCCGCTGTTCTTCTACAAGGATCACTTTGGCATTAAATAACCCACAAAAATTGATATGCCATTAAACAAAGAAACCAAAACTGATTAATGTCACAGTAGCCTACAATATGATTGCAAGTCAACCTATGCAGCAGATATATATATATCCTTTTGACTTAGAGAGTAAAAATTGCATGAGTCACAATAACAGGATATCCACCTGTTGTCTAAAGTAAACAGGACGCAGGTGCCCCAGCAAAAATGCCATGTAAATTGAGTGGATCGCACGCTAGAAGGGTTGAACTCCAGAAATAGAAACTCATCTGGAAGTACGCCTGTTTCCTTAAGTAAGCAGTACACAAGTGGCTCAGTGGATACTGGTTGAGACCAGCGGAAATTGCATGGGTGGAATGCTAGGAGGCATGTCCATGTGCAATGTGTGATCACGAAGATTGTGTGGGCATCCGGAAGATTTCAACCCAGGCTGAATGAAAAAGAAAGGCAGGGAGGCTTCACTGAAGAACTGTATTGTCACCCCTACATGTGTGCAAATTCAGCCATCTCCAACTCTCTCTCTATCTCTCTCTCACTCTACCAATGCATACATTTCAGATAATAAAAAAAAAAGAAAAGAAGCAGATTATATTTTTATAAATCAGCATTTATGTCCTTCTCTGCTATACAATATGCTTGTTAGTTGGAAAGTCAGTAATGGTTTCAACTTTGTATTTATATTGTACGCGGTGCCTTCAATAAGTTTCCAGACTTTTTTCGTATGGGCACTTTTATTGATAGTACACACATGAAACTCTAGTCCCCTTCAAAGTAATCTCCTCCGCTTGCAATGCACTTGTTGTACCATTCCAACAACTTCTGGAAGGTCCCATAGAAGTCCTCTTGTGTGAGCATGTCAATGACCTTCGCTACAGCCTCTTTCATCTCCTCAATTGTCTCATAACGACAGCCTCTGAGCTTAGGAAATAAGCAAAAGTCACATGGAGCAAGGTCTGGACTATAGGGAGGGTGAGCAACTGTCTTGATGCCCATCTTGATCAAATAGTCTGTTACAAGGATGGAGTTGTGGACTGGTGCATTGTTCTGGTGGAAATGCCACTGACCCGATTTGAAGAATGTTGGCTTCTTCCGATGGAATCTCTTGCTGAACTCCCTTAAAACCTCAACATAGTAACCCTAACCCTTTGGGCAATCAACTTTGGTGTATTGACTTCCTTACTCCTCCTACACCTCTCATCATCCCTCACAGACTCCCTGCCTTCCTTGAATCTCTTATGCCACTCAAAAGCTGATGCTCGATTCATGCAAGATGCTCCAAAAGTAGTCTGAAGCATTCCATACGTTTCTGTGGCATTTTTTCCATGTTTAAAACAGAATTTTATTGCATATCGTTCTTCTAAAGTGTCAGATTGCATTTTTTAAATTCACCAGCTGTGACAATCAGGCTTTAGTAGGGTGTATTCCAATTGCTACTGTAGCTGTTCGTTTGAACCTGAAATCATAAAACTTGGTCAGTCATCTCATAAGATGTATAGCAATAACATATAGAATTTTCAATTTTAAATGCCCATACGAAAAAAGTCTAAAAATTTATCATATACACCTCGTAAGTAGAGACCACCTTCTAAAATCTTAGAAAATCAATATTTTTGAAAACTGACAAATTATCTAAGTAGAGGTTGGTCTTCTGTATGCTAAAAAACATATTTGCAAAAAAATATTTTTCTGTTTTTACTTGAAAGGATCCAGGTAGGTCACATGTGCTGTTTTAATATTTTTATATATTCATGCTCCCTTTTCAGTAGCTACTACACTGAGGTGTAGGAGAGGGAGCTACTCCTTTCTCTAGATTGCTTCACTTTACCCTTGAAACGTACCTTATAATGCTGAGAGTTAAGCAAGGCGGTATAAAAGTACCACTTTTTGAATCTTTGGTATGACTCGACCTGAGATTGAACCCCGGTCTCCCGGATCATTGGCGATTGCCCATCTTCCTACTCTAACCCCCACCCAATTTATTTCTTTTGTTTCAGAGAAATATTAAGCTATTAGAGTGTTCGTCAATGGTCTGGGAGACCTGGGTTCAATCACCAGGTCGGGTCATACCAAAGACTTTAAAAATGCTACTTGATACCGCCTTGCTTAACACTCAGCATTATAAGGTATGTATCAAGGATAAAGTGGAGCAATCCAAGGAAAAGAGTAGCACCCTCCCCTACACCTCGGTGTAGTAGCTATTGAAAAGGGAGCCTTTTGGTCGCCCTCAACTACGGTCGCCAACTTTGTTCATACATGCCCATTGAGAAAATGGTGAGGAGATTGTGGTTCAATTCCAGGTCAAGTTATACTAAAGGTTTAAAAAATGGTACTTGATGTCTCCTTGCCTAATCCTCAGTATTATAAGATATGGATCTAGGGTAAGTGGACTAGTTCAGGGAAAGATGTAGCACCTTCCTCCACACTTTAGTGTAGTAGCTATTGAAAAAGGAGCCTTTGGGTTGCCCTTGACTACGTCAGCCAACTTACTAATATTCATAAAAAAGATTTTTCTTTTTTTTTAGAATTAGATTTAATAAGTCCCTAGTGTGCGAAGCTGTAAGTTTGTTTAGTAGATCCCATATCCCCCCACTCCACACACATTTTTGTCATTCACAGTTTCCTATTCATAGATCTGTTCCGATAGAAAATCAATATTAAAATGAATACGCATGTGCACCTTCTCAGCTTGTGCTTCCTGTGTATCTGCTGAATCTGTGAGAATTCCTAGCCAGAGCCATCCGACCAGCTGTGTGCAACACAACTGGGGACTGACAGACAGACAGACAGACTGTCCAGGCAGAAGAGAAGCCTCTAGGGTGTTTTTTTGTTTTCAATAGCAACGACTGCCAAGCCAGAAAATAATCCTTTTGACGTGTTTCATTATTTTTTTATTTATTTTTTTGACTAAATGGAGAAAGAAAGGCAGGTTGAGCTGCTTTTCGGTTAATATTATTGACGTGTAAAATTGAACAATGATTTTTTTTAATCATCAAAAAAAAAAAGCATCGACAATACATACGATGAAATGAATAGAATTTTCAGTTAATATTATTGATGTGTCATCATCATCACCATCATCATCAAGACATACTATTAGCATAGATTCTCTTGAAACTCTCTTTCAAGCCATCCCTATTGGCCATCACCTTTTTAAAATCGTCTTGACGGCATCCAGTGTCCACCCAGAGCTACTGATTGTAAGTTTTTGATGGTTGGCCAATACTGGTGTGTCTATGTGTAGAAATACAAAGGATAACATTGCTTATAACTTGCTCATCTTGCTTGGATAGTTTGTGAGATGGGACGTAAGGGGTTGCACAACTGGTGTTTTGTAGGGTGTTGCTTCCAGGTGTTGATCAGAGCAGCATGTAACATCCTTGTGTAGTTCCCCTCTAGCTTTTTCTTAATTTTGATTGGTTTGGTTTGGTTTTATGGCATATGAACTGTACTAGGTTATTTATTGCTGAATCCTCTTTATGCATATATATTAAATATATATGATTTGGTTTGGTTGGTTTTTATGGCATATCAACCATTGTTGGTTATTCAATGACAAATCTTATTTGCACATATATATCAAATATATACAATTTGTAAACACATTTTGTTGAAATCATTTTTAAATGAGCCTGAGCTCATTTTTCTTTGCACACAGTTAAATGGTTTCACGTATTTCTATCTAATATGAATAATTCTACTTACTATTAATCATTTGTTTGCATACAGTTAAATAGTGCCAAGTATTGCAATGTATCACTAACAATTCAAGTAAGCAACAGTCATTTGTCTACACACAGTTAAATGATCAAACAGTTCTATTTCAAATTATTCACGTTAGAATAAGTCATTTGTTTGCTGACAGTTTAAATGGTCAAACAGTGTCCCACATTTCTGGTTTGTCAAACTTGGATAGTTATTTGTATTAAGAATAGTTACTTGAAGCTCTAATTGTTTACTAAGGATTATTATTATTATTAGTTACTTGAAAGCATATAACTGTAAATCATTTGTATTAAGAACAGTTACTTGGAGCTCTAATTGTTTACTAAGGATTTTTATTAGTTCCATCAAACTGGATACAAACAAATGATCATTATTCAATAGAAATTATTACTTGAAATCATGTAATTATTAGTATATATTAGATTACTTGAAACTATCTCTTCTCTCCCAGCTATGGGCAAATAGTAGGACTGACTGGACTATTCAGCCTTGATACAGCATCCAGTCTTGAGGGAACAGTTCAGTTTGGTTGAATTTTATGGCATATCAACCCTTGTAGGTTATTTAATGCTAAATCCTCTTCATACATATATATGATTTGTAAACACATAGTTCATAGATAACATTTTTTAAGAAGCTAGAGCTTATTTGTTTGCACACAGTTAAAAGATTATACATATGATTTGTAAGTCAATAGTTTGTTGGTAATCTTATTTTAGATGAGTCAGAGCTAATTTGTTAGCACACGGGTATTACTATTGTTTGCACATAGTTAAATGGTTCCAAATATTCTGACACAAATAGTTCTATTTCATATTAATGATTTGTTTGAACTTACTTAGATGGTTAACCGGCTCATTGGCCCAGTGGGTAGAGTGTTCGCCAATTGTCTGAGAGACCTGGGTTAAATCCCAGTTCGCGTCATACCAATGACCTCAAAAATGGTACTTGATGCCACCTTGTTTAACACTCGGCAATATAAGGTACATATCAAGGGTAAAGTGGAGCAATCCAGGAAAAGGAGTAGCACCCTCTCCTACACCTCAGTGTTGTAGCTGTTGAAAAGGGAGCCTTCGGGTCACCCTCGACTAAGGTTGCCAACTTTACTTTTTAAACGGTTTCAAATATTGCTATGTAACATAAATAGTTTTATTTGCACACAGTTAAATGGTTTCAAGATTCGCTATGTAACTCTAACAATTCAATTTAGGCACATAGTTAAAGAGTTTCAAGTATTGCTAATCAGCACTAACAATTCTGATCAAATTTATTCATTTATTAGCATACAGTTAAATGTTTTCAAGTATTACCTAGGAAGCAGCATCTCATCAACCAAAAAGGACATCGACACGCGGCTAATGAAGGCATGGACAGCTATCGATAGGCTATCAATCATATGGAAATCAGACCTGACCGATAAAATGAAACGCAGTTTCTTCCAGGCAGCGGTCGTATTGATACTGCTGTATGGATGCACTACTTGGACGCTAACTAAAAGGCTGGAGAAGAAGCTAGACGGCAATTGCACAAGAATGCTGCGAGCAGTATTGAACAAGTCCTGGCGGCAACACCCCCTAAGGCGCCAACTATACGGCCACCTGCCTCCCATCACGAAAACTATACAAGTTAGACGAACCATACATTTCAGGACACTGCTGGAGAAGCAGAGACGAGCACATAAGTGATGTACTCCTATGGACCCCCACATATGGTCGACCAGTTCGAACATACATTCAGCAGCTATGTGAGGATACGGGATGTAGCCCTGAAGACCTACCAGAGGCGATGAACGATAGGGAGAAGTGGCGAGAGAGGGTCAGGGATATCCGTGCTGGCGGCACGACATGATGATGAGGAGGAGGAGGCTATGTATCACTAACAATTCAATTAAACATCAGTTATTTGTTTACCCGCAGTTAAATGATGAAAAATTCTATTTCAAAAAATTTAATTTAACAAATTTGTCATTTGTTTGCAGACAGTTTAAATGGTCAAACAGTTCTATTTGACCCATCGATAGGTCCCTGTCAAGTGCTACCATTCCTGGTCTGAGTGGACCAGGGAGCAATGGCAATGAATGGGTACTCTGTATTGTTTAAAGCTCCAGGGCAGGTGCCTCACCATCAGATTAATATAGCTTGTCAAATACAGCAAGATAGTCGAAATCTTTATATGATTTATATGCCTTTCATTGACTGTTTGGGGGGGGGGGCATTTAATTTAGTCATGTCATCATAAAGATATTTTCCTCGCTTAAAAAAATTCTTCTCTATAAAATGAGTTATGGTTGAAGGAGATATTAAATGCTTTTTGTGTGTTGTTGAAAGAAAAAATTGCAAAAAGACATATTGAATGTCACTGCCTAATCTGATACGAAGTGCTTTGAAATTCATCAAAGAACTTCTCTGATGAATAGCTTTAGAGCAACGGAAAGATAACATTTAGATTGGAATCGAAAAAGGATTGAAATAAATTTGGTTTGGAATGAAAATCGATAAAGTTTGCAGGCAATGCGATTTCATATTTATCATATTTTTCCCTTTATTTTGATTCCACTTGTTTCAATTTTGTACAGAACTAAAAACATGCAATTATAAAGTTTAGTTTAGACACAAGGCCACAACATTGAAGCTCCTTACTATAGTTAAACTTTCTGCACTATCATGAGTATGCTTGGTTTTTCTTTTAATGGTATATCAACCTTAATGGGTTATTTAATGCCAAAGCCATTCTCGTAGAAGAACAGAAGCGGTGCTATTTATCCCATAATTAGGAAGATAAGAGAGTTCGTACTTTTTCTTTGTTTAATGGCATATCAACCGTAATGGGTTATTTAATGCCAAAGCCATTCTCGTAGAAGAACAGCAGTGGTGCTATTTATCTCATAACTAGGAAGATAAGAGAGTTCGTACTTTTTCTTTGTTTAATGGCATATCAACCTTAATGGGTTATTTAATGCCAAAGCCATCCTTATATAAGAACAGTTATAGTACTATTTAACTTATAGTTGGAGATATAAATTGTTTTGGTTTCGTTTTTTTTTTGTTTAATAGCATATCAACCTTTGTAGGTTATTTAATGCCAAAGCCATCCTTCGAGAAGAACAGTAGTAGTACTATTTAACTCATAGCTAGGAGTATAAGGGAGTTCATGCCTTTCGTAAGGGTATTTGTCCGAAAGTGAATGTAATAGCATGACTGGAGTTTGAACTCACTTACAACGATTCCGTAGTCCATTGCTTTAACCATTACACTCCAAATTGTGATTCATAAATAATACTATGAATATAATTATTGATGAGTACTACAAATTGGTTGGGTTCCTTTGTTTAATAGCATATCAACCTTCATGGGTTAGTCCAGAAGACCTGCCGGAGGCGATGAACGATAGGGAAAAGTGGCGAGAGAGGGTCAGGGATATCCATGCTACCAGCACGACATGATGATGATGATGATGATGATTTAAACCATGGCTGAAGAGGAAAGGGGGTTCATTGCCTTTTTCAAACGTATTAGTCGTAAAGTGGCATAACTAGAGTTTGAATTCACTTATTACAATGTCGCAGTTCAGCACACTAGTCTCTGTGGCAGAAGGACTCACCCACAAAGGCGTAAAATCCTCACAAAGTGGAGTGTGGAATAGCCTTCGCATTGCCATTACTCCCTAATCCACTTTGACCTGAAGTACTAGTTCATGTTAGGGTCCCATTTGTGTCAAATAGATCTGTGCAAAAATTATTTGTATTAGAGAGGAATACTTGAAAGATTTCTTAATTATATATCTTCAGTAAAATATGACACAGTTGCCGTGATGGTTAATTATTTTATTTTCTGGTTTGGTTAGGCATAATGGACAATCCATTCATCAAAATACTCATCAGGATTCATCAAAATACTGCAATCACTCTGCAAGAACCTACTTAAAACTTTGAAATGAAATTATGATTTATGTACAATGAATGTGAACTTGAAAAGGGGGTGGGAGAAAAAAAACCAAAATAAAATTGAAACCAAGGAAAGACCTCATTTGGTTACCCACCCATCTCTCCATCTAAAGGTAAAAAGCCGATTGTTTTCCGGTATTCAAAGGCTGGAAACAAAGAGTAGGTGACATGGATTAAGCAAAATGAAACCCCAAGGTCACCATTGTGAGTCTGGTATTATGAGAAATTGGTATAAAAAGCAAAAACGGTATTGGAGGATCTTGGATACTAAAAACTAGATAACAGGGCCAATGACTCACAATATACTTCTATCATCATCATCATCATCATCATGTCACGCTGCCAGCACAAATCTCCCTAACCTTCTCTCGCCACTCGTCTCTATCATCCAATGCTCCCGGGAGGTCTTTAAGGCTATATCTTGTATCAGCACAGAGCTGTTGTATATAGGTTCTAGCTGGTCATCCTGCCTTTGCTCGTCCATGTGATGGGATCCACAGGAGTATGTTGCTTATGATTTCGTCCATACATCTTCAGCAGTGTCCCACATTTCTGGTTTGTCAAACTTGGATAGTTTTCATGATGGGTAGTAATAAGCCGTATAGCTGCTGTTTTGTGGGGTGTTGCCTCCAGGACTTCAGTATTGCTCGCAGCATTTTTGTGTATCATACTTCTAACTAGAGAAGAAAGGGTAACAAAAATTAACTTATCAGAGATGGGGTCTCGAGGAACCCAGACCATTGCTGCCACTCCCCAACATAACTTCAAAATGGAGGAAGCTGCTCAAAAGGCGTGCTCAGCTGTTTCTTCCACGCCTCTACAGCAGCGGGAGAAATCAAGCAAGTTTTCCAGGCCCACCTTGAAAGCTCAGTCGACAAGAGGTAACGCATTCCGTGGAAGCTACCTGTTGAGCGAGAACTTGGAGTTGTTCAAGAAGTTCAAACCTAGTAATTTACAAAGCTCTTTGCTTCGATTCGGCACAAGGCTAAATGAATGAGGCACCCAATGAGACTCGAACTCACTCGTGTAGGTTTGCTAGTCTAACTTGCTAACCATTACACCAACAGGGATAATTTACGAAGCTCTATGCTTCGATGTAGCACAAGGCCGAATGAATGGAGCACTTAATGAGATTCAAACTCACTCATGTAGGTTTCCTAATCTAGCTTGCTAACCATTAAACTACCAGAGGTGCCCCAGAAGTTCAAACCTAGTGCCCAATTCTACTGGGAGTGAATCTCCTTCCGCGATTAGTTGCTCTTTGAGCGGATCTGAAACAGATCCCTTCACAAACTTCAAAAATAGCTCTTTCGAGACTGTGAAAGGTCACTTGACTTATAAAGCTTGCGGGAGGGGGGCTTACAGCACTTGACAAAATGCAGTGCTTCACCACTTGGTCTACGATAGCCTTTGGCTTTGGATTTCAGGCTGGGAAAAACAATTTTACGACTCACACCGCATCCTCCGTCAAAGACCAGGAAACCCATTTTTTCTGCAAGACAATGGGTCTCCAGATCGAGCATCCCAAGGACCCCATTGTGCAGACGTTGATAGTAGACCTGTTTGCAGACCATTGGCTTTTGGCCTCCCCACAGCAACGTGGAAAGTTTGGTTGGTTGGCAGTTTGGTTTTTATGGCATATCAACCTTTGTAGGTTATTTAATGCCAAATGCATTTTTATACAAATAGTTCTATTTCAAACAATTCAGTTTAGCATGAGTACACGCTTTAATTGTCAAAAACATTTCTATTTCAAACTATTCAGTTCATTCAAACAATTCTAATTCAAACAATTCAGTTTAGTATAAGTATAGATTTTGTTTACACACAGTTAAATGTCAAAACAGTTCTATATTAAACAATTCAGTTTAGCATAAGTATAGTTCCATTTCAAACAATTCAGTTTGGCATAAGTACTAACTTAAATGTAAGTACAAGTTTAATTGTCAAAAACATTTCTATTTCAAGCTATTCATTTTAGTCAAACAGTTGTAATTTAAACAAATTAGTTTTGCATAAGTATGCAGTTTAGTTCTATTTAACCCATAGATAGGGCCTTATCAGGTGCTACCATTCCGACCCAGAGTGGACCAAGGAGCAATGGCAATGAAGGGGTGCTCTGCATTCCCCAAAGGCCTAGCATCTCTGGAACCACTTGTGGGGCTTAGGGCTTGGCAAATATTTCAGGGGATTGGGAAGAGGAATGTTTCATGTTTGGGGTGTCTGCGTTGTTTTGCTGAGGAAAAGCGGACTAGAATTCAAATTTCTTTGCTGGCCCGTCTGTCCTGCCTCTCCTTCTTTTCTTGGTGCCAACCGAAGTGATTTCCGTTTCCATCTCTGCTGGTTCCTCTGGGTCCTTGCGCGGTTCTTCAGAGATGTCCGATACCTCGACGTTCCTTTTTTTTTCTTTGCTGAAGGAGGATGAGGGGGCCTCCAGTTGCCGATTTTCGTTGGGGACGACTTTGAAAGATACAGGTTCTTGCCCTTCTTCAACTTCCTTAGCTCATCCCTTCTTTTTATTTTTCCTGGAAGAGACGGCCTCTGTTCTTGTTCTTTTTTCTTTTTCCCGACTTTCTGGGGTGGAGCCAGTTTTCCGATCCTTTATTTTCGGAATGTACTTGAAGTCGTTTTTCTGAGGCAACCTCAGGCTTCTTGGAGGCTTCGGTGGAAGGAGGTTTTCACCTTTCCAGACCACCTTGGTCCATCCCTCTGTTTTTATCTGGTTCTTTTTCTGATGATCTTGCCAGCTCAGCTGGTTTGTCTTTTTCTTGGGTCCATCTTTAGAACCTTTTCTGACTCTCTGGGGGTCAATTTCAGGTCAAATGCTCCTGCTGTTTGCTGAGCCATCAGTGAGGTCTTCTGCTCTCAACTACGATTATCATCTGCCGGCTCCCAAAGGAGATTATATTGGGGATTGATACGAACCCTCTTAAGGCTGATGAGGAAGGAGTGACCCCTGTTGGCAGCACCAGAGCTGCCCTGTAGAGGAGTTGTTGCATACATATATATACTGGATACATACCGACGCAATGATAACAGACGCATGATAAACGACAGACGCACGAATAAAGGACGCAGGAAGACTTCTTTAACAACATATTTACCTCTCTATTTCATTGCAAGGGTTCAAAAGGGTTGTTCAAGGTTTGCATGTGAGAGGGTGCTGGAGACCGAACATAAACTTCATATTTTGACCCCACTGCTATGACCGTCACGTTGTGTCTTTCTTGTTCTCCTGATGTTGGGGTCAACTCCATCGGGGCTTTCCGAGGGCCCCCTCGGTCGGGTGTGGCTTTCCCTACCACATCTGGTCTCTACTGTCTGGAAGTCTGCTGGCAACTCCTTTGGCACCCAACTCAACTCAATTATATAATAATTCAACGCCCACACGATCGCCCACTGGATCTTTGAAATCGAATGTTTAATCGTCATCAAGCGGAAATAACTGTCATGCAGTTCAGAGGTTACTCTTTTCCGGTGCATGACTGTAGTGGCACAATGGGACCTTCACCTTGTCCCATATCATAAGCCTTAATCCGCCCACTCGATCTCTTTCGATTACTGGCCATTGGAATGTGTTACTTCCTTCCAGTGCATCACCTTGGAATAGTATTTTTGGGCCGGGTCGAAGGTCAAAATATAACAGAGTGACCTCTTCAAGACGACTATATGTGCTGAGGAAGGAGCCCAAGACGTGACCAGGTAGATGTAAGGAGACATTGCACACCGTCGTCTTGATTCTCCTGGTTCCCATGGATTCGAGTTGTAACCGGAAAAACATGGTGACGATGTTATTCTGTGCAAGTTTCTCTGACTGCTGCTCGGTGGGTAAGAAGATTTCCCATGTGACGAAACTTCTGCGGCAGAAGTAGCAACATGGGACCCCACTTGAGCGGAGAAGGTCCTTAAAATTTTCCTTTTTTTTAACCATTAGCCTCTTTCTTCTCAATTCCGTGACCACGAACGATAAAGTTCGTGGTTCTAGGGCTTTGGTTATTTCAGGAATGGGCAGAATTGTGTTGCCCTGAATATATTGGGCATGCTTTCCGATTCTGTCCCATTCATATTCCTCGGGAAGATTTTGCTGAGGCCTCCAGGTGGCAGAGACTGCGGAACTCTTGGGGCTTTTTTCTGGTTCTTGTACCAGGTTGATCGTCTGCGAGCCAGTGAGGGTGACTTTTACTCCAGCCAGATTTTCTTGAGTCGGGGAGACTGGTAGAGTCAGCCCCGATCAAGCTGACCGAAGAAGCGCTCCAATTGCTTACTTAAGGGTCTTGAGAAGCTGGTCACTGCTTACTGCACTCTGCTTGGCTAGAACGATCAGTCAACGGGGTTTCTGGTGCGATTTCTGCCATTTTAGCCAACGAGATGGCCTTGGTTGTCTCGGTCTTCCTGGCCAACAGAATGGCCTTTTCTGACGAGGTCTCGGTCAACAGCATGGTCTTTGCCGATGGGATGACCAGCTGAATGGGCGATTCCTCGCTCGAGGACTCAAATCCATCCTCCATGGGTACAACCACGGAAGGAGGGAAGTATAGCAATGCCCAAAAACCAGAAAGTTTGTAAAAGGAAAGCACTAACAAAATGAGTGGACTTGCAAAGAGAGGCGCGACTCCCACCTTGACGAAGCAATAAACCCAGGCATCAAGAGGAGGAGCAGCTGAAAGGAAAGCGATAGAAAAAAGTTATCTTAAGGGTGCTTTATTTCATCATCATTATCATCATCACGTCAAGTCTTTAAGGCTAGATCCTGTATCGTCATAGAGCTGTTGTATGTAGGTTCTATCTAGTCATCCAGCCTTTGCTCGTCCATGTGAAGAAGTCCACAGGAGTACATCACTTATAAGTTCGTCTTGACTTCTCCAGCTGAGTCCTGTATGTCTGGTTCGTCTAACTTGGATAGTTTTTCGTGATGGGTGGTAAGTGGCCGTACAGCTACTGCTTTGTGGAGTGCTGCCTCCAGGACTTGTTCAATATTGCTGGCAGCATTCTTGTTTAATTGCCGTCAAGCTTTTTCTCCATACGTTTAGTAAGCGTCCATGTAGTGCAGTATTGACTCGACCGCTGGGTGGGGGTAAAAAGTTGACCAAAAAGCAAAGAAATGACTACTTCAGTATACCTTAAATCGGGCGAAAATCGATAACCAATTGAAAGCGATATACCGCATTTGATGGCAAGTAAGGCGCATTTTTTAAAAATCTTTTAAATTCCCCCTGCATCTTATATGCCATATGTAGGTTTGAAATTCGCTATAGTCGGCCAAAATTAGCGACCTGGCAACTCTTTTTAGCTTAGAGTTACTTTCAAATACATATTGTCATTATTTAAATGGTTATTATGCTGATTAAGAGTGTTATCATTGATAATATTCATTATATTAATTTCATCACGTTTAATATTAATTCTTTGGGGGGTATCTTTCTTTTCTTTTTTTTTTTTTTTTTCCTTGATTTGCCCTGCTAAAATTGTAGTGCTTCTTATAGACCCGTTCGTCTTGGGCACCTCTGGTGGTGTAATGGTTAGCAAGTTAGACTAGCAAACCTGCACGAGTGAGTTCGAGTCTCATTGAGCGCCCCATTCAATCGGCCTTGTGCCACATCGAAGCAAAAAGCTTTGTAAATTACTATAGACCCGTTCGTCTTATATGCCGTCAAATATGGTATTTTAGAAAAATTTCAAGCTTGAATAATGCTTAATGGTTAAATCCATCTTGGCAAGAGGGGAGACAATTCTGCAGCTGCTGCTGCTTGGAACACATCCGTTAAATTTGGTGAATGAGAATAACATTATTCTTTTTTTTTTGTTAATGTTCAATTTTATTTGATAAACTGCTAAAATTAACAGCTGAGGATTTTCGTCACTTTGAGAATTAAAAACGAAAACATTAAGTTGCCATCAACATTAGAAGCAGAAAAAAATTGTTTTCTAAACTGTTTAGAAAACACTTTTCGTTTGAAGATCTTTTTAAACTTTATATATATATATATATATATATATATATATATATATATTCCAATAGCCTTATAAATGTTTTCCTGTTTAATGCTGTTCTTATTCACTTTGAAATATTGACAGTTATGATCAAAACAAACCTTTATTCCAAAACTTATTCATCAGTAGATCTAAAAATTACCATCATTATTATTATGAATTTTTCACACCAGCTCTAGCTAACAGCTTTTCCCTGAAGTCTGATTAAAACCATCTCTGCTCAGGTCTCCAGGACTCTTCTCAGTATCCTTGCTAATTTTCCATGGTCTAGATGGTTTCAATTCTTCCACTAATCTTTCATTCATCCACTCTTTTCCAGTTTCTTGGGGACTGTTCTGAGGGCTCCCACTATGATTGGTATCACAGACACCTTCATGTTCCACACCTTTTTCAGTCCTCTGACAAGATCCAGGTGTTATATAACCTTCAAAGCATTTTATGCAGCAGACCTATGTTATATGTCGATAGGATTTGTTATATGGTCCTTACATGACCATCGGTCAGCTCCCATCTCCTCATCTCTCTTCACTTCTCTTCGTCTCTTCTTTGGTTGGTTGTCTTGTCTCGTGTCGGTCTATCACCTCTTTCAGGTCACCATCTTTGGTCTTATTTGTCGTCTTCTGTTGGCATCCCTAGTTCTTCAAAATTCGTCTTTGCTGGGATGAAGAAAAGCAATGCCACCACAATTTCATGTTTATGTATCACTTTAATTTATTGGCGAATTTTCCCTTCATTACAGGCTCGGCCTAAATGGGGAATCAGTGAGAGCAAGTCGGAGCCTGCAACTTCTCGTTTTGAGCATCTCTCACTAACTAACTTTTTTCTAAATCAAGAACCGTTTTGTACACCTGACTGAAAGCATCCAATTGGAGCCGTAATTTCTGTTTGACCTCAAGTTCAATGGTTGTCCATCATACTGGTCGAACTTATGTATTTTTCCACACATCTAATGGCCCAGGACTTAGTCTATTATGTAACATAGGTATCTATTTATCTTTTCACCTTCCATCACTTTCTCTGATCCTCTGGAAAGGCAAAATCTACAAGTTTTTTCTTCTGTTTCATATTATCATTTTATCTCTTGCAAATTTTTCACACCATTGTTTGCTTATGGTCTTTCACTGGAGTTTGAGTGATTGAAAGTTTTCTCAAGTCTCCAGGACTCTTCTAAGTATTCTGGCTCATCTTACTAATACTGTTGTCTGGATATTATTTTTATTATTATTATTTTACTCTTTTGAGTTTTTCACACTGGCAGTAGCTCATGGTTTCTCACTGGAGTCCGAGTGACAGTCAGTATCCTGTGTTATTATTATTATTATTATTATCTTTTCTGTTTTGTTCAATATTGAACAAGTCCTGGAGGCTACACCCCACAAAACACCAACTATACGGCCACCTACCTCCCATCACGAAAACTCTACAAGTTAGACGAACCAGACATGCAGGACACTGCTGGAGAAGCAGGGACGAGCTCATAAGTGATATACTCCTCTAGACCCCCACATCTGGCCAAGCAAAAGCAGGACGACCAGCTCAAACATACATACAGCAGTTGTATGAGGATACAGGATGTAGCCCTGAAGACCTGCCAGAGGCGATGAACAATAGGAAGAAATGGCAAGAGAGGGTCAGGGATATCCGTGCTGGCGGCATGACATGATGATGATGATTTCTGTTTTGTATAACACCTTACCAGATCATTACATTGTACCTAAAGTAAAAAGATGTTAATGTGTATTCTGTTTGCACCAATTCTTATGTTAAGTGATGCATAACACCATTGTTATCACATATGCTGCATCTTTTATTTATGTATTTAATACATAAATAAAAGATTTAGAATATGTCATATAATTGCGGAAAGAAAATCCTCTACCTTCAAAAACCTGAATACAAAATTTGAAATCAATAAAGACTTAAGCAGCAACTCAATGAATGTAACAAATGCAAAGAAATATACATAGGATCCACATAAGCTCTCAATATCAGGATATCACTCCACAAAAGCAACTTTAAAATTCCAGAAATAGAAAATCAAATGTATCTAAACACCTATACAAATGTAGCAATGGATAATTCAAGACAATGCCCATGTATCAAACCAATGACTACACATTATTTCAAATGAAAGAAAAAAACTTCTTTGGAAAATCAAGGCCTCTCTGAATAAAAAATAAACTATACAAACACACACACTGAAACAGAAACAAACACACAAACATACATATATATATATATATATATATATATATATATATACAGAGTGAAAAAATAATAAAAAGTAGTTGCCAGTTAAATTTCAAATTAAATTTTAAACCACATTACATCAAAAGAAAACAGTTTCATAGAAAAATCAAGCCCACATTGAATAAAATGTAAGCTATACACACAGGTATAAACATACACACACATAGAAAGAGAGAGAGAGAGAGAAAGAGAGATAGAGAGAAAGAGAGAGAGAAAGAGAGAGAGAAAAGTAAAAAGTAGCTGTTAGTTGAATTCTAAACCACTTTACCAAAAAGCAACCGATAACCTCTATATCATATCACTTTTATCATAAGAGTGTTTGTTGTCACTAAATCACTTTGTGGGTTTGTGTCAGACCAAGTGCAATAAAATATGGAGAGTGCTCAATGTCTGGGATAGTGCTATTATATGATAATAATAAATAAATATATATTAGATATACATATTTACCAACCCCTCCGCTCGGGCAGGATATGACACAAGGTCAATTTTTAAGCGGAGTTTAACAGGTTTGAATTCAGAGTTTTCCTTCTCCTAGACTAGTTGCCTCACCAAGGCTGAATAACCTAGTCTGTCCTACTATTTACCCATAGCTGGAGGGAGAATAATTGGATTCATACCTTTCCCAAGGGTATTAGTGCTATGTGAAATGCAATCTGTCTCGTCCAGGATTTGAACTCGTGTCGCCGTGTTCATTTCCTACGACGATAACAATTACACCACGGGCACCTCCATTAAATATATATTAGATATAAAGTAAAAGTAAAGTTGGCGACTGTAGTCAAGGGCAACCAGAAGGCTCTTTTTTCAATAGCTACTACACCGAGGTATAGGGGAGGGCACTACTCCTTTCACTGGATTGCTCCACTTTACCCTTGATACATACCTTATATTGCTGAGTGTTAAGCAAGGAGGTATCAAGTAGCATTTTTAAAGTCTTTGATATGATGCAACCTGGGATTGAACCCAGATCTCCCAGACCATTGGCGAACACTCTACCCACTAGGCCAATGAGCTATATTTAATTCATGGAATATTGTCTGCAACCCTGAATTTCATGGAGTTTTTATCATATCAACAAGACACACAGACTCACAGACACACTCACTGACCCAGTTGGTTTGGTTTGGTTTGGTTTGGTTTGTTGGGTTTTATGGCCTATCAACCTTTGTAGGTTATTTAACGCCAAATCCATTTTTATGTAAATAAGTTCTATTTAAAACAATTCAGTTTAGCAAAAGCAAACAGTTTAAATGTAAGTACAGTTTAATTGTAAAAAACATTTCTATTTCGAGCTATTCAGTTTTATCAAGCAATTCTAATTAAGCTAATTCAGTTTAGTATAAGTACAGATTTTGTTTACACACAGTTACATGTCAGAATAGTTCTGTTAAACAGTTTAGTTTTGTGTAAATATGGTTTTAATGTCAAAACACCAGTTCTATTTGAAATAATTCAGTTTAGCATAAGCACGAAGTTCAAATGTATGCACGGTTTAGTTGTTAAATATTTCTATTTCAATCTATTCAGTTTAATCAAACAATTCAGTTTAGCATAAGTATGCCGTTAGTTCTATTTAACCCATAGATAGGGCCCTATCAGGTGCTACCACACCCGGCCAGAGTGGACCTGGGAGCAATGGCAATAAAGGGGTACACCGCATTCCCCAAAGCTCCAGCATCACTGGAACCTCACCATCAGATTCTTTAGTGTCATATCCAGTCACTCGTTGAGGGGAGGTCTTACCCCTCTGCAGAGGTGCAGTCAGTCTATTCTACAGCCCCAGCCAACTGGGCAATCACTGACCCAGAGTAAAACAACTAACAAATTTCATAGCATATCGAATATCATTAGTCTAATTAGAGAAATAAAAAATGCACCCACAAAGACAAACAGGAAACACACTCTGGGAAAGAGAGAGAAAGAGAAGAAAAAAGACAAAGAACAAAAAAGAAATTAAAAAAACAGTGACCTCTATGTAAACTGAATACCAAGCCTGAAAAACATTAAAAGCTCTCTGAAGAAAGCCTCAAGCTAGAAATGCATGTAATAACTTAAAAATAATTTATAAAAAAATATAAATCTCTTTGTTGACCTATTCATTTTGAAATTTTTGTTTTTTTTCCTCTCTTTGAACCAACAAAAAAAGAAAATTTATATATATATATGTAGATATGTAACCACATATATTTGTTTATATATATATAAATATATATGTAACCATATGGCTTTATATATATGTATATAAATTTATATTTATGTAAATATTATATATATATATATATTAAATATCTATACATATATATATATGGTTACCATTGTAGGAAATGAACATATATCATCATCATGTCATGCTGCCAGTATTGGTCTCCCTGACTCTCTCCCACCACTCCTCTCTATCATCCATCACTTCCGGTAGGTCTTCAAGGCTACATCCTGTATCAGCATAGAGCTGTTGTATGTAGGTTCTAGCTGGTCGTCCAGCTTTTTCTCGTTCATGTAAAGGGGTCCACTGGAGTATGTCACTTATGAGTTTGGCCTCCCTTCTTCAGCAGCGTCTCGCATATCTGATTCATCTAATTTTGATAGTTTTCATGATGGGGGTAAGTGGCCATACAGCTGCTGTTTTGTGGGGTGTTGCCTCCAAGACTTGTTCAATATCGCTTGCAGAGTTCTTGTGTAGTTGCCGTCAAGCTTTTTCTCCATACATTTAGTCAGTGTCCATGTAGTCTATCCATATAGCAGTATCAACACGACCGTTGCTTTGAAAAATCTGCATTTTATTTTATCAGTCAGGTTTGACTTCCACATGACCAATAGCCTATCGATAGCTGTCCACGCTTTTGCTAGTCGCGTGTTGATGTCATTCTAGGTTGATGAGATACTGCTTCCAAAGTAGGTGAACTTGTCCACTAGTTTCAAATGCCCACCCTTTAGTGTGAAGATGTCACCTCTTTGATTGTATTCCATCTTTTCCGCATTGACATGGTGGCCTATGCCAGCAGCTGCTCGCACCAGACAATGTAGCAGGGTTTCGGCTGGGGCAGGTGTATTTGCCAAAAGCGCTTTGTCATTAGTGTAGTCCAAGTCCGTAAATGTTTGTGCAGGGTATCTTCTGCTTCTTTCCTTTGTCAGCTTGAAACCATTTTCTTTCATTAAATCTATTGATGATAAATAGTTATAGGGCTAATGTGTCTCCTTGCAGCACACCTGCTACAATGTCGAAGTAGTCTGTGTCTCTATTCAGTGAGCGGACTTTTACTCTTTCATGAACATATATAATTATAGGTTTACAATTAAAGGTATATATGTATATGTAACTATATGTATATGTAACTATATATATATATATATAACTATAAATATAAATATCATTGGCATGATTGTTAGAGTGTTTGCCAATGGCTTGAGAGACCTGGGTTCAATCCCAGGTCAAGCCATACCAAAGACTCAAAAAATGTTATTTGATGCCTCCTTGCTTAACACTCAGCAATATAAGGTAGGGATCAAGTGTAAAGTGGAGTAATCCAGAGAAAAGTGTAGCACCCTCCCCTGCACCTTGGTGTAGTAGCTACCGAAAAGGGAACCTTTGGGTCACCCTCAACTAAGGTTGCCAACTTTACTTTACTACATATATGAATATATATATATAAAATTTATATATATATATATATATATATATATATGTGTGTGTGTATATACAGGGTTACCATCATAGGAAATGGACATACATAATTATTGGTTTTCAATTAAAATTATATATGTATAGTTTTTTTTATTATTACTATTATATTATTTTAATTATTACTATTATAAATCATAGCTTTATAATCATTGGTTTGCAATTATAGGTTTATATTATAGGTACATAATTGTAGGTTTATAATCACATAGGATCATCATAGGTATATAGTTATAGGTTCCTAAGTAGAGGTTTATAATTATAGGGATAATTATGAGTTTATAATATTAGGGATAATTATAGGTATATAGGTTTATAATTTTCTGTTTACAATTATAGAATTATAATTTTTAGTTGACAAGGAACCTGTAATTATCCCTATAATTATCAACCGATAATTATGAAGCTACAATTATAAATCTATAATTATCCCTAAAATTATAAACAAACAAATATGAACCTATAATTATAGTGAACACATTTATGAACCGATAGTTATAAATAACCAATAATCATCTCTATAATTACAGCCCTATAAGTTTAACCCTATAATATCATTATAATTATAAACCTATAATTATGGCCCTATAATTATAAAACTATAATATCCTTATAATCATAAATGTATAATTATTCCTGTAGTTATAAACCTATAATTATAAAAAATTATAATTAACCATATAAATATGAACCGATAATTATATCATAATAAAAGAAACCTATAATCATATTATAATAGTAACAATTGATATCATTATCCTGATAATTGTAAACCTATAATTATAACTATAATTATAAACATATAAATATAAACCTTTAAATATCCCTATAATTAATATAGACCTTTAATTGTAAACCTATCCCTATGAATATAAACTATGATTATGAACCTATAATCAATAAACATATTATTATGAACCAATAATTATTACAATGATTAACCCAGTTTTCATAATCCTATAGTTATCTCCATAATAATAGGTTTATAGGGATAATTAATGTTTATCATTATATAGGTATATAGTTATAAGTACATAATTGTAGGTATATAATCATAGGTTAATAGATATAGGGATAAGTAGAGATTTATAATTATAAACCTATACAGGGATATAAATATAGGTATATAATTGTGGGTATATTATCATAGTTTACTTTTATTATTATAGAGATGATAATAGGTTCATAATCATAAGCATTATTATAGGTTTATTATAGGGACATAATTCTAATTTTATAATCATAAATTCATAATTTTAGGGACAGAATTTTAGGTTTAAATTGTAGGTATATAATTATTGTTTTAAAATTCTAAGTATATAGTTATAGGTTTATAATTATAGGTTTATAATTATAGGTACATATTTGTAGGTTTATTATTATAGGTTTGTAATAAGTTTTATATACTTATAGTTATATAATTATAGGTTTTTTAATTATTGCTATTTAATTATAAATTCATAATTATAAGTATATAATCATAGGTTTATAATCACTGGTTTATAATTATAGGTACATAATTATAGGTCTATAATTACTGGTTTATACCTGCTCTGATATCATAGCATCAAGTATTCTTTTTATGTAAAAACTTTTATTTGCTCTTCCATCTTTATATATATATATATATATATATATATATATATATATATATATATATTTCTTTTCTTTACTTGCAAAATCTTTAAATATTTTTGTTCCTTTTACAGATATTTTGGCAATGACTGGAGATTTGGTTGATGGTTCAGTAGAAATCTTGAAGTCTGCTGTAGAACCAATGAAAGATATCAAGACAGTCCATGGAAAATTCTTCATCACAGGTATCAACTATTTGTTATTTACTGAATTTTGCTTAATCTGATCCACAGACCTGAGATGATCTATACTAAATGCAGTTACTAAATGGTCACTCATCTGAGTAATGAACTATTTCATTGTTGCTTAACTTTGGGTATTTGACAAGAACTGATTCTTTTAAGCATGACAGAACTATAAAATCACCTTCCACTTGATCAAATCAAAATCATTGATAACAACTTGAAAAGTGCCAAAATTAACCTATTTTTTCTGTTCATTTGAAATTATTAAAAGTTATAGAACATACAAAATCTTCTATAGATAAGTTGTCTTGTGCTAAACTAGGTACCATATACAATATTGCTCATAAATATATGGCCTTGTACTAAACTATGTATCATATAAAATATCACCCATGAATTAGTGGCCTTGTACTAAACTATGTATCATATAAAATATCACCCATGAATAAGTGGGCTTGTGCTAAACTATGTATCATATATAATATCACCCATGAATTAGTGGCCTTGTGCTAAACTAGGTACCATATACAATATTGCTCATAAATATATGGCCTTGTACTAAACTATGTATCATATAAAATATCACCCATGAATTAGTGGCCTTGTACTAAACTATGTATCATATAAAATATCACCCATGATTTAGTGGCCTTGTGCTAAACTAGGTACCATATACAATATTGCTCATAAATATATGGCCTTGTACTAAACTATGTATCATATAAAATATCACCCATGAATAAGTGGGCTTGTGCTAAACTATGTATCATATATAATATCACCCATGAATTAGTGGCCTTGTGCTAAACTAGGTATCATATATAGTATCACCCATAAATAAGTGGCCTTTTGCTAAACTATGTATCATATATAATATCACCCATGAATAAGTAGCCTTAATATCGCCCATAATATCACCCATGAATAAGTTGCCTTAATATCGCCCATAACTAATTTGCTTTGTGCTAAACTATGTATCATATACAGTCACCCATAAATAAGTGACCTTGTACTAAACTTGGTATCAAATACATTTCTCCCATAAATAACTGGCCATAAATAGTAAGTTAGTGACTGTAGTCGGGGGGCAACCAGAAGGCTCCCTTTTCAATAGCTACTACACCGAGGTGTAGGGGAGGGCACTACTCCTATCCCGGGATTGCTCCACTTTACGCTTGATACGTACCATGTATTGCTGAGTGTTAAGCAATGAGGTATCAAGTACCATTTTTAAAGTCTTTGGTATGACTCGACTTGGGATTGAACCCAAGTCTCCCGGACCATTGGGGAACACTTTACACACTAGACCAATGAGCTGGTTGTGCCATAAATAGTATTCCATAAATACAATAGATGATATAGATTTTTATTTATTCATAAAATTCTTATCAATATTAATATCTTCCTGTTCTGTGCCTTTATGAGGTCATTTTGGTGCAATGTTGAGTAATTCTCCTTTATCATATCTTTTTATGCAACTATGTCCCCACTTTAATCGGCCTTCGGGCTTTTGACCTTGTGTCAAGTCCTGTCTGGTGGGAGGCAGTGACAAATATCTTATACAACTGGTTTTGAAATTGTTCTCCTAGACTGGTTGCCCAACCAAGGCTAAAAAGCCCAGTCTACACTACTAGGAGGAAAAAAGATGGAATTGTCTTGCTGAGTTCATTTCCTATGGTAATAATTAGTACTCGATGCTCATCTTCGATAGGAATATTTAAAAAATATCTTTATATCGGCAGAACAACTCAAGTTCTCCCAGAATGTATGTATTCTCTATAGCATCTTGAATCCGCATCTAAATAAAAAGACCCCTCTTTGGTCTTTGATCACATGTTCATATTAACCAATCAAACTTCTGATTTTCATTCAACCTTCTTTTCAGTTTTGATACACCAGAATGTGGTTAACCCATATCCTTATGCCTGTCACTGAACGTCTTATTGTAGATAATAATGATAATTATAATAATAATAATCTCTTTGGTCTCTTTTTAATGTTATTTTCATTTCTTAAAATCAGCAGTCACACACCCCTAGCAGGCCTCAGAAATTTATCTCCTTTTTCCCACATCATTTTCCATCTTTCACCTCCCTTTCTCACTCATACTCTTTCTACATCTCAACCTGTTTCCTTTCCTCCTGCTCCCTTTTTATTATTTCCTTCCTTTTTTGTGTCCCCCTTCTTTTTTTTTTTTTATAATCAGCACTCACACACCCCTAGCAGGCCTCAGAAATTTGTATCTGTACACTTAAATATATCTTGCTTTCTTATGTTTCTTTTTAATGAAACGAATAAATGAACGAATTCTTCAATTTTTCATAGTAATGTTTTTCTTTTTCTTGCCTGTTTAAATAGGTAACCATGAATATTATACTGGTGATGTTGATCACTGGTTTCAACACTTGACACAACTAGGTTATAACATTCTACACAATTCCAACGTCAAACTTCCGCGGACTGGTGTAAAAGCAGCACAGCAGTTTTGCCTCGCTGGAGTAGATGACATCGATGCTGTTCGCATGGGGTGAGTTTGAATCATCTTTTTTTTTTGGCTTCTATCAACAGAAACTTTACATATGATTAAAGGATCACAGTGACTACTATAAAAATTAATGTGCACATGTGTGTTCCTGACCAAAATGTATTTGTTAACCCCTTATAATGGTCCTCAGATATATACAAGGTGCACTATATGGACTATATAGATAACACTTTAAATTAAAGAGAAACTCATGCTGGTTGGTTAGTTGACTTTTAGGGCATATCAACCATTGTAGGTTATTTAATGCCAAATCCTCTTTATACATATATATCAAATATATATGATTTGGTTTAATGGGGTTTTATGGCATATCAACCCTTGTAGGTTATTTAATGCCACATCCTCTTTATACATATATATTAAATATATATGATTTGGTTTGGTTGGGTTTTATGGCATATCAACCATTGTCAGTTTGTGGCATGATAATGAGCATTAATGAGTATATATATATATATATATATATATATATATATATGTATATATATATATCCTCTGATGTTTAATTATAAATATAAATCCTCTTTATACATATATATCAAATAAACAGTATCTGGTTTGGTTGGGTTTTATAGCATATTAACCATCGTGGGTTATTTAATACCAAATCCTCTTTATATATATATATATATTAAATATACATGATTTGGTTTGGTTTGGTTGGGTTTAGTTTTATGGCATATCAACCATTGTCAGTTTGTGGCACGATAATGAGCATTAATGTGTGTATATATATATATATATATATATATGGATGAATATGTGTGGGTCTCTCTGTGTGTTTGTGGATGGGTGACCCAAGAGGGGATCTTATATTCGGTATCTTTGACCTGCGTCAGAGTGTCTAGAAGGACCTCTTTAGCACAAAGACCACACAAGGAACTGTTCCAACGAAAACCAGCAAAACCGGAAGAGAAGGATAAAGGACGGCTGTCAGTTAGGAGTGAAACTCAAAAGCAGAGGTTCAGACATTCAGAGCTCGGTACATGCAGCTGGGCAGTCAAGAATGAAGACACAGTGCAATGAGGCTGATGGCCGGATGAGTCAGTATTTTTGGTTGCTGTGTGGAATTTTTGTTGAGTTCTCACAATGGCAACACATAAAAACAGAGCTAAAAAGTGCCCACATCGCCTTCTTTCATCTTGCAGTTCTAAATCCGAATTTGTCTGTCATTCCTTCCACCACCACGCCTGTTTATGCTTTTTGATAATTTTTTTTTGGCATTTGAGGGTACTGTTTCAAAGGTTATTTAATGCCACATCCTGGCATATCAACCATTGTAGCGTTATTTAATACCAAGTTCTCTTTATACATATATATTAAATATATATGATTAGGTTTGATTGGGTTTTATGGCATATCAACCATTGTAGTGTAATTTAATGCCAAAACCTCTTTATACACTATATTATATATATGATTTGGTTTGGTTAGGTTTTATGGCATATCAACCATTGCAGGGTCATTTAATGCCAAAACCTCTTTATACATATATATTAAATATATATGATTTGGTTTGGTTGGGTTTTATGGCATATCAATCATAGTAGGGTTATTTAATGCCAAATCCTCTTTATGCATATATATTAAATATATATGATTTGGTTTGGTTGGGTTTTATGGCATATCAACCGTTGAAGGGTTATTTAATGCCAAATCCTCTTTATACGTATATATTAAATATATATGATTTGGTTTGGTTGGATTTTATGGCATATCAACCATTTTACGTTTATTTAATGCAAATCCTCTTTATACATATATATTAAATATATATGATTTGGTTTGGTTGGGTTTTATGGCATATCAACCGTTGTAGGTTATTTAATGCCAAATCCTCTTTAAACATATATATTAATGATATATGATTTAGTTTGGTTGGGTTTTATGGCATATCAACCATTGTAGGGTTATTTAATACCAAATCCTTTTTATACACATATATTAAATATATATGATTTGGTTTGGTTGGGTTTTATGGCATATCAACCATTGTAGGGTTATTTAATGCCAAATCCTCTTTAAAAATATATATTAAAGATATATGATTAGGTTTGGTTGGGTTTTATGGCATATCAATCATAGTAGGGTTATTTAATGCCAAATCCTCTTTATACATATATATTAAATATGTGTGATTTGATTTGGTTGGGTTTTATGGCATATCAAACATTGTAGGGTTGATTAAAGCCAAATCCTCATTAAACATATATATTAAAAATATATGATTTGGTTTTGTTGGGTTTTATGGCATATCAATCATAGTAGGGTTATTTAATGCCAAATCCTCTTTATACATATATTTTAAATATATATGATTTGGTTTGGTTGGGTTTTATGGCATATCAACCGTTGAAGGGTTATTTAATACCAAATCCTCTTTATACGTATATATTAAATATATATGATTTGGTTTGGTTGGGTTTTATGGTATATCAACCGTTGTCGGTTTTTTAATGCCAAATCTTTTTTATACATATATATTGAATATATATGATTTGGTTTGGTTGGGTTTTATGGCATTTCAACCATTGTAGGGTTATTTAATACAAAATCCTTTTTACACATATATATTAAATATGTGTGATTTGGTTTGGTTGGGTTTTGTGGCATATCAGCAATTGTAGGGTTATTTAATGTCAAATCCTCTTTATACATATATATTAAATATATATGATTTGGTTTGGTTGGATTTTATGGCATATCAACCATTTTACGGTTATTTAATGCCAAATCCTCTTTATTCATATATATTAAATATATATGATTTGGTTTGGTTGGGTTTTATGGCATATCAACCATTGTAGGTTATTTAATGCCAAATCTTATTTATACATATATATTGAATATATATGATTTGGTTTGGTTGGGTTTTATGGCATATCAACCAGTTTAGGGTCATTTAATGCCAAATCCTCTTTATACACTATATTATATATATGATTTGGTTTGGTTGGGTTTTATGGCATATCAACCATTGTAGGGTTATTTAATACCAAATCCTTTTTATACACATATATTAAATATATATGTATTTGGTTGGGTTTTATGGCATATCAACCATTGTAGGTGCCCGTGGGTTAATGGTTATCGTCGCCGGATGTGGACACGACGACACGAGTTCAAATCCTGGATGAGCCTGATTACATTTCACATAGCACTAATACCCTTGGGAAAGGTATGAATCCAATTATCCTCCCCACAGCTATGGGTAAATAGTAGGGCAGACTAGGTTCTTCAGCCTTGGTTAGGTGACTAGTCTAGGAGAAGGAAAACTGAATTCAAACCTGTTAAACTCCGCTTAAAAATTGACCTTTGTCATATCTTGCCCGAGCGGAGGGTTTCGTAAATAGGATATCATCCATTGTAGGGTTATTTAATGCCAAATCCTCTTTAAACATATATATTAAAGATATATGATTTGGTTTGGATGGTTTTTATGACATATCAATCATTGTAGGTTATTTAATGCCAAATCTTATTTATACATATATATTCAATATACATGATTTGGTTTGGTTGGGTTTTATGGCATATCAACTATTGTAGTGTTATTTAATGCCAAATCCTCTTTAAACATATATATTAAAGATATATGATTTAGTTTGGTTGGGTTTTATGGCATATCAACCAGTGTAGGGTCATTTAATGCCAAATCCTCTTTATACACTATATTATATATATGATTTGGTTTGGTTGGGTTTTATGGCATATCAACCATTGTAGGTTATTTAATAACAAATCCTTTTTATACATATATATTAAATATATATGATTTGGTTTGGTTGGGTTTTATGACATATCAACCATTGTTGGGTTATTTAATGCCAAATCCTCTTTAAACATATATATTAAAGATATATGTTTTGGTTTGGTTGGGTTTTATGACATATCAATCATTGTAGGGTTATTTAATGCCAAATCCTCTTTATACATATATATTAAATATGTGTGATTTGGTTTGGTTGGGTTTTATCGCATATCAACCATTGTAGGGTTATTTAATGCCAAATCCTATTTATACACATATATTAAATATGTGTGATTTGATTTGGTTGGGTTTTATTGCATATCCCCCATTGTAGGTTATTTAATGCCAAATCTTATTTATACATATATATGATTTGTAAACACATAGTTCATAGATAACATTTTTAAACAAATCAGAGCTCATTTATTTGTATTCAATTAAATGGTTATACGTATGATTGGTAGATCAATAGTTTGTAGGTAATCCTATTTTTAAATGAGTTAGAGCTAATTCATTTGCATACAAGTATTACTATTGTTTGCACATAGTTAAATAGTTCCAAATATTCTAACACAAATAGTTCTATTTCATATCAATGATTTGTTTGCACTCACTTAAATGGCTATAAATATTGGGAAATAACCTGAAGAGTTTTATTTGCACACCGTTAAATGTTTTCAAGTATCGCTTTGTAATACTAACCATTAAGTCTAGGCGAACAGTTTAAAAGTTTCAAATACTTCTAGTCAACACTAATAATTCTTTTCAACATTACTCATTCATTTGCACACAATTAAAGATTCAAAGTATTGCTATGTATAACTAATAATTCAATTAAACATTAGTTATGTTTACACACAAATGGTCAAACAGTTCTATTTCTGACAATTTGTTGTATAGCCATAATACAAATATAAGCTGAAACATAATCAAACATAATATACGAACTTCAATGAACAAACGAACATGCTTCTTATAAAAATATAAATCTCTCACACTTTATTCTCGAAAGGGTGATGTTTTTTGTGTATGACAAAGACAGACTGCTATATTGACCCAAAGTTCTTCTCTTGACCATAGCAGCATTTCTTTCTCATCTTGACTTGGGGTTGCTCAACCGTGGGTCACTAAGGGCCTAAAGTCCTCTGTCTGCCGCTAGCTCTCACTTCGACATCTTGTCTCCGACTGTCTCGAACCATCTGTACACCTGGTTATATTATTGTTTAACACCCACCTGCTTCCGCTGTTCTTTCACTTATTTACACAGGTGCATCTCTTGATTGATGGCTCAGTCGAGGGTCAGTATATAACAAATTCAATTTAATATAAGTCATTTGTTTTCACACTATTTAAATGTCAAACAGTTCTATTTGACTGATTGATAGAACCCTATCAGGTGCTACCACTCTGGGTCAGAGAGGACCTGGGAGCAATGGCAATGAAGAGGTACTCTGCATTCCCCAAAGCTCCAGCATAACTGGAGCCTCACAATCAGATTGTTTAGTAATATAATACTGGACACTCATTGCGGGTAGTGGGTATTCTTACCCCTCTGCAGAGATGCAGTCAGCATATTCTACCGGCCCAGCCAACTGGGCAGGAAACTTATGTAATTCTCCCATTTGTACCATGTCAAAATCTTTCTGCAAATGATAAACTGGGATTTATTGCCATCACAAAAGAAAGAAATACAATCGTACCAACACACTGCTGCATGTTTCAACATCAGAATGAATATTTGTCAGAGAAAGAAATGCAAGGACAACTTTTATAATAACTATTTTTATGAGAGTCAGAAAAGAAGAGATTGAAAGATGTTTATGAATAAACAGCAAACGTTTTTTCTTTCTTATTCTGTTTGCATCTCTTTTTCTATCTATCTAATTCAGTTCAAATCTATCTATCTATCTATCTATCTATCTATCTATCTATTTCTTGATTCAGGTTATCTATCTATCTATCTATCTATTTCTTGATTCAGGTTATCTATCTATCTATCTATCTATATATCTATCTATCTATTTATCTATTTCTTGATTCAGGTTATCTTTCTATCTATCTATCTATCTAATTATTTACAAATCTTTCTTTCTGTCCCATAATACTTGGTACATTTTGGGAATGAAATTTATGCCCAAATGTATCAACTTTTATGAGACAGCAGTAATTGTTCATAGCTTCCTCTGTCCCATTATCATTGGTACATTTAGTGAATAAAATTTATATGCAAATGTAGCATACTTTTATGAGACAGAATTGTTCATAGCTTCCTCTGTCCCATAATAGTTGATATATTTCGGGAATAAGACTTATGTACAAATGTATCTACTTTTATGAGACAGAAGTAATTGGTCAAGTTAACCTCTGTTACATAATAGTTGTAAACATCGCAATTATAAAACAATATTTGAATATTTTAAAAGAAGATTTTTATAAATGTATTATGGCCAAAAGAAAATAAACAAATCTTGAATTTAATAAACCTCATATTTCACTTCCTATCATATTTCTAAAAGGGATGATAATTATAACTTGAATTGCCCTGTTAGCTGGGGCTTTGGAATACATTGACTGCTTCTCTGCAGATGGGTAAGACTCCCCACCACCACGGATATGACAACAAACAATCTGATGGTGAGGTTCTAGTAATGATGGAGCTTTGGGGAATGCAGAGTACCCATTTATTGTCATCACTCCCAGGTCCACTCTGGACCAGAGTAGTAGCACCTGATAGGCTCCTATCTATGGGTCAAATAGAACTAAACTGTGTACTTATGCTAAACTGAATTGTTTGAAATAGAACTGTTTTTGAATGCTAAACTGAATTGTTTGAAATGGAGCTGTTTTTTACATTGAAACTGTACTTACACTAAACTGAATTATTTGAAATAGAACTGTTTATATGTATAACAAGGGATTTGGCATTAAATAACCTACAATAGTTGATATGCCATAAAACCCAACCAAACCAAATCATATATATTTAATATATATGTATGAAGAGGATTTGGCATTAAATAACCTACAATGGAAGATATGCCATAAAACCAAACCCCCCAAAAATATATAACACAAAATTACAAGGCCTATGAAAAGTTTTTTTATGATCATAGTATCTACCACTTGGGAATAATAAGATAAACAAATGCTGGAAGAAGACATATTAAATATTATCCTTTTTTTCTTTTCATTGTTGCAGTTATAACGGCCATGGTCCTGATATTGTACAGGCCCTCTCCACATGTGACCCTACCCAGCCTGTTATTGCCCTTGCTCATCAGCCAAAAGTTGCTAAAAAAATCCTGGATTCCGCTTACAAAGTTGACTTGATTCTCTCTGGTAAGTAAAATATTCAGTGAAGGTGAAGAATCATGGCCAAGTTTTTAATTAACTTCCCTTAATTTATTTTTTTTATTTAAAAAAAAATTAGATATAAAATTTTAAATATAAAAAGTGTACTTATGTACTTTTCTACAAAATGGAAGATTTATTTAAGAACAGAAGAATTATCTCCCTTAATAAACTTTTTTTCTAGACTCATAGTACAAAAACATATTTCAAAATACATTTTTAAAAATGTATTCAAATATATTTTATATATCTTAAAATGTATTAATAGAAATTATATATTCATATATTATGTATATTACATATGATATAAATATCATATATGTTTTATATTATATATATATATAAAAACTACAAATGCTGATTCACTAATTAAACAGGCAACATTTTCTTGTTATACAAAAATTTCCCTAGGTTTTTGTATTGTGCATTTTTAAATATCTATCGTTGATTTAACATCACTAATATCATCCCTGATAGTCCTGATGATGGTTTACTTGAACCAAAACGCTATAGTGTTGACTTTGCTTCTCAATAAATCTCTCCTTCTACTTGGATTAACTTGTTATCAGTTTCTCTTCACATATAATATACCTGTATTATATATGATGCATATTACATTATTATATACTATATATGTATATATATGTATTATATATGATGTATCATCATCATCATCATCATGTCGTGCTGCCAGCACGGATATCCCTGACCCTCTCTCCCCACTTTTCCCAATCGTTCATCGCCTCTGGCAGGTCTTCTTGACTACATCTCGTTTCCTCACACAGAAGCTGTATGTATGTTCTAGCTGGTCGTCCTGCTTTAGCTCGGTCATATGTGGGGGTCCATAGGAGTTAATCACTTATGAGCTCATCCCTCCTCCTCTAGCAGTGTCCGGCGTGCCTGGTTCGACTAACTTGGATAGTTTTCATGATGGGAGGCAGGTGGCCGTATAGTTGGTGGTTTGTGTGGTGTTGCCTCCAGGACTTGTTTAATATTGCTCACAACATTCTAGTGTAGTTGCCGTCAAGTTTCTTCTCCAGCTATTTTGTTAGCGTCCAAGTGGTGCATCCATACAGCAGTATTGACACAACCACTGCTTGGAAGAAACTGCATTTCATTTTATCAGTCAGGTCTGATTTCCATATGACCGATAGTTTATCGATAGCTGTTCATGCCTTCGTTAGCCACGTGTCAATGTCTTTTTCAGTTGATGAGACACTGCTTCCTAGGTATGTGAATTTGTCAACCAGTTTCATAGAGGTTCCGTCTAGTGTGGAAATGTGGCCTGCTTGATTTAAGCTCATGTATTCAGTTTTATGTGCATTGACATGGAGGTCAATGCCTGCGGCGGTTCGTTCCCAACTATGCAGTAGTGTTTCGGCTTTGTTGGGGGTATTTGCTAGTAGCGCTATGTCATCGGCGTAGTCGGCGTCAGTTATTGTTTTCGCAGGGTACCTTCAGCTTCTTTTCTTTGTCAGCTTGAAGCCGTTCTCTCTGATTTTATCGATCGATGTTCTAAGCACATATGATGTATATTACATTATTATACAATATGTATAGAGTAAGGAAAGAAGTAGCACCCTTCCCTACACCTCAGTGTAGTAGCTATTAAAAAGGCAACTTTTAGGTCACCTTCGACTATATATATATATATATATATATATGCACTTACATTTTTTCAAATGAGTAAGAATCCATTGAAAGAATATTTTTATAATTTCTTTCACTCTATTGGGTGATGGCTATCTGAAGATGTTGGTTTCTCATACAGAGTGGCCAGCTGAAATAAATTATTTAATAGCCAAATGATGTTTTTTTGATTTTTTTCCAATTAAGATTAGGAATCCTATTGAATTGACCATAGCAATACCTCCACACTAATCAACAGAGATACAGCTAAATTCACAAGCAAACTACAAATTATAGATAGGTTGGGGAAACTGAAAAAAAAATGTGCTTACATTTTATCTAAGGACCATAAACAGAACCCTCAAGTGCAGTATCCTATCATGCATATATATATATATAGAGAGAGAGAGAGACTGTAATCCATTGACGGATTTGAACAAGTGCAGTATCCTATCATGCATATATATATAGAGAGAGAGACCCTGCAATCCATTGACGGATTTGAACAAGTGCAGTATCCTATCATGCATAAATATATAGTGGTGGTGCCCGTGGTGTAATTGCTATTGTCGTAGGAAATGAACACGGCGACACAAGTTCAAATGCTGGACGAGACTGATTGCATTTCACATAGCACTAATACCCTTGGGAGAGGTATGAATCCAATTATTCTCCCTCCAGCCATGGGTAAATAGTAGGGCAGACTAGGTTCTTCAGCCTTGGTGAGGCAACTCGTCTAGGAGAAGGAAAACTCTGAATTCAAACCTGTTAAACTCCGCTTAAAAATTGACCTTGTGTCATATCCTGCCCATGCAGAGGGGTTGGTAAATAGGATAAATATATATATAGAGAGAGACTGTAAGCCATTGACGGATTTGAACAAGAGCAGTATCCTATCAATGCCCCGGACTTAACTTCCTGGTGATTTTGTCACTTATTTACAAGTATTGCTTCTAATAATTGAAGTCATTTTTTGCAGCTATTGCTACGTAATATTTTGTATTCTCAACTCCAATTTTTGAATGTCTGTGATAATGATCCTCTCAGGTGTGTTGGTATATTGATGGTGTTAATGTTGGATACGTGACAAGTTAGTGGGAATTTTAAAATGCATCTAATTCAGGTTCAAAGTTGATTCCCAATCACGGGATCCTCAGCTGCCCTCTCTACACTTTCAAACTAGCCTTAATGGTTGATGTGTTCACACGTGATGTCACCTACTCATGATGAACATGTCCACTAAATAATTCTTTAAGCACAATTAATCCTGTACTCCACAACACAGGTGAAACTAACAGTCATCAAGCACCGTTAACTTTATATCTATGCTATCCAAACTTATATATAAATATATATATATCATCTATAGAACATGCAGAGTTTAATAAAGTGATCATACTTTTAAAAATTAAGGTGATGTAATTAAAAAGCAAAGTCAAGCCTCAAATAAGTAAGTAAAGTTGGCGACCATAGTCGAGGGCAACCAGAAGGTTCCCTTTTCAATAGCTACTACAAGGTGCAGGGGAGGGCGCTACTCCTTTCCCTGGATTGCTCCACTTTACCCTTGATACGTACCTTATATTGCTGAGTGTTAAGCAAGGAGGTATCAAATACCATTTTTAAAGTCTTTGGTATGACTCGACCTGGGATTGAACCTTGGTCTCCCAGACCATTGATGAACACTCTACTCATTAGGCCAATGGCCCTGTCATAGAGTTGGTGACCGTAGTCGAGGGCGACCAGAAAGCTCCATTTTCAGTAGCTACTACACCGAGGTGTAGGGGAGGGCGCTACTCCTTTCCTTGGATTGCTCAACTTTACCCATAATATGTACCTTATATTGCTGAGTGTTAAGCAAGGAGGTATCAAGTACCATTTTGAAAGTCTTTGGTATGACACAACCTGAGATTGAACCCCGGTCTCCGGGGCCATTGGCAAACACTCTACCCCCTGAGCCCCATATAATAACACTTACTTACTGAAAATATTTAAACATTTAAAAGTTGTTGTATATAATAACTGTATTATTTTTTTCAGGACACACCCATGGAGGTCAGATGTTTCCAATCTTGATTGGAGCTTATCTAATCAACCCATTTTTTGCTGGACTCTACCACTACAAAGGCCAGAGCTACGTTTACGTATCAGAAGGAACGGTTTTCTGGGGAATCCCAATGCGAATAGGAAGTACAATGGAAGTCACAGAAATCATTCTAACTTCCAGATAATGCACTTTAAAATATTAATTAACACAGGTAATCAATCATTTAATCATTTTTTTCTGGCCTGTCAAACAATAATTGTTAATAAGCCTAAAACGAACTAGCAAAAACCCAGTTACCTGGAGCAGTAGAATACACTGACTGCATCTCTGTAGAGGGGTGAGACTCAATGAGTATCATGGATGTGATATTAAGCAATCTGATGGTGAGGCTCCTGTAATGCTAGAGATTTGAGAAATATAGAGTATCACTTCAGTGCCATCACTCCCAGCTCCACTCTGACTCAGCGTGGTAGCATCTGATAGTGTCCTAACTATCAGTCAAATAGAACTGTTTGACATTTAAACTGAAGGCAAAAAAATGATATGCTAAATTAAATTGTTTGGAATAGAACTGTTTTTACATTTAACTATGTGTAAACGAATAACAGATATTTACTTGAAGTGTTAGTGATACATAGCAATACTTGAAACTATTTAACTTTGTTGACTTATGTTTACGAATCATATGTATATATATTAGACATATATATAAAAACTGTTTTAGTGGTCTAAATTTCTGAGATGAAGCTTGTTGATTTTTATCATTAAGGGTTTTCAGACTATTGTCTTCATCTTTATTGTTATTTCCACGAACAAAAAATCTGAATATGAGCACAGGTAAAAAATCATACATAATAGTAGTAATCCTAGTCAAGTAAGAACATTAGGTTTATAAGTCCCAAAAATTCAATCTGAATTGTCCAACAGGACACATAGCGTCACGTTTATAGGCGTTGGTTTCCAAAGCTTCTAAGGAGACAATCATCTGAAGGTTGTAGGTTCAATCCTGACTGCAGGCAAGTAGCAATACAGGAATACTTAACACTTGTACCCGGTTATGGCTAATGGAATCAGAACAGGCGACCCCCGTGGATTCAATAATGGATGTAGTTGGAAGTTCCGGGAAGGTTCCTGAGTTCAACAAACACCTGAAGAAGGCTGGAGGACATATCAGCTGAAACGTTGTTGAAATAATGAAGACAATAGTCCAAAAACCCTTAATGATATATATAAAAACTGTATAAATCCTGAAGAACTGTTTGGTAAAACTAAGATAGACTCACTTTTGGCTATGTAGGGATTATTTTCATTATAAATATATATATATATATATATATATATATATATATATATATATATATATTCAGTAGTCTGATAGTTGAATATCTTGACTCATCTTAAAAAAAAGAAAAAGAAATTTGTTTACATTTTGTAAAATCAATTTTTTGGGCTGGGCAGGGTGGGGTTGATATATGTCCTTTCTTTCAAGTGCATCTGACTGTGTACTGATCTACATTTAAAAAAACATCCATCTTTCTATTTTTTACTCACTTCTTTTTTTTTTTTTTTCCCCATTCAGAAAATGTTTTATTCCGATTCTGTCTGCCAGGGTACACATTATAATTTTGAGTGGATTTCATGGAATCAAAAACAAAAACCTTAAAAACAACTTGAACGTTCTTTTCTCTTAGATATTTTTATTTTATTTTTTTTATTTTTTTGTTCAATACCATATCAACCTTTGTGGGTTATTAAATGCCAAACCCATCCTCAGAGAAGAAGAACAGCAGTAATATCTAACCCATAGCTCGAGAGATGGGGGGGGTCATACCTTTCCCAATTTAGATGAGTAAAAATAAGTAAAGTTGTCTCCCTTTAGTCAAGGGCAACCAGAAGGCTTCCTTTTCAATAGCTACTACACCGAGGTGTAGGGGAGGGCACTACTCCTTCCCCTGGATTGCTCCACTTTACCCTTGATACATACTTTATATTGCTGATTGTTAAGCAAGGAGGTATCAAGTACCATTTTTAAAGTCTTTGGTATGACGTGACATGGAATTCAATTCAGGTCTCCCAGACCATTGGTGAACACTCTACCCTCTAAGCTAATGAGCTGGGTATTGTGATTTGGTTTGTCTCCTTTGTTTTTAATGGCATATGAACCTTCATGGGTTATTGGATGCCAAATCCCTCCTTGCAGAAGAACACCAGTGGTACTATTTAACACAAAGTTGGGGATATAAGGGGTTCATGCCTTTCCCAAGAATATTAATGATTTTAATGATACAACTGGAGTTTGAATTGGCTTTGTGGCTGCCGTCCAGCACTTTAGTCATTACACCTCTTGGACTCCCCCCCCCATTTTACATACGAGGGTGGACTGTAAACTTCATAAGCTTACATCATTATATTATGGGGACTACCCACTTTTTCTTTGATTGCTTCATGCTAATTTTATTTTAGTACAACCTAATGTAGATAAATATTGCTTGAACAAGTTTAAAATCCCACAACAAATTAAATGTTTCAATGCATTCTATAATAAAATAATAACAATGCATTTCTATAATAAAACTACTCACCTTATTTTACACCCTATTGTAGTGATTGCTCTATTGTCAGGGCTAAGGTGACATTAAATGTTTCTCCTAACGAGTGGTTAGACACTGCCTACCAAAAAGAGGTGTCCAGGATATATATATATATATATCCAAACCCTCTTTCCCACGCAGGCAGTGATATAAAGGCAATATGCCAATATGTCAAATGGAGTACAAGCTGATTTGAATTCAATGTTTTCCTTCTCCTAAACAGGCTGCTTTACCCAGGCTATAATACCCAGTCTGCCCTACTATTTATCAAAGCTAAAGAACCCTGTCTTCGAAACTACAGGATGCGGAGGCAAAATTAAGAATATTCTTGTCTAATAATCATCATCATCATCATCATCATATCGCGCTGGTAGCACGGATATCCCTGACCCTCTCTCGCCACTCCTCCCTATCGTTCATCGCCCTAGGTAGGTCTTCAGGACAACATCCTGTATCCTCACATAGCTGCTGAATGTACGTTCGAACTGGTCGTCCTACTTTTGCGCGGCCATGTGTGGGGATCCATAAGAGTACATCTCTTATGAGTTCATCTCTGCTTCTCCAGCAGTGTCCTGCATGTCTGGTTCGTCTAACTTGAATAGTTTTCATGATAGGGGGCAGGTGGCCGTACAGTTGGTGTCTTGTGGGGTGTTATCGCCAGGACTTGTTCAAGATTGCTCGCAGCATTGCCGTCTAGCTTCTTCTCCAGCCGTTTTGTTAGCGTCCATGTAGTGCATCTATATAGCAGTATCGATGTGACCGCTGTTTGGAAGAAACTGCATTTCATTTTATCGGTCAGGTCTGATTTCCATATAATTGATAACCTATTGATAGCTGTCCATGCTTTCGTTAACCTCATGTCGATGTCCTTTTCGGTTGATTCGACGCTGCTTCCTAGGTAAGTGAATTTGTCTACTAGTTTAAGAGGGGTTCCTTCTGGAGTGGAGATGTCACCCGTTTGATTATAGCACATATATTCCGTTTTGTGTGCATTGACATAGAGGCCTATGCCTGCGGCTGCTCGTTCCAAACTATGCAGTAGTGCTTCGACTTGGTTGGGTGTATTTTTCCAGTATCGCTATGTCATCGGCGTAGTCGGCGTCGGTAATTGTTGTTGCGGGGTACCTTCTGCTTCTTTTCTTTGTCAGCTCGAAGCTGTTCTCTCTGATTTTGTCAATCGATGTTCTAAGTACATAGTCTAGACAAATGATAAAGAGGTATGGAGCTAGCATGTCCCCTTGTAGTACTCCTGCTACAATGTTGAAGTATTCTGTGTCTCCATCTGGTGATCGTACTTTTACTTTGGTGTTTCTATAGGGAATCGTTATTGCTGCTACGGTTTCTTTAGGTATGCCGTACGCTAGTAGGATTTGTTCCATCTTTCCTCTGTGAATGGAATCGAAGGCCTTGGTAAAGTCGACAAATATTAATGTCGCTTGTAGGTTTTTTGCCTGTACACCTTCAAGGATTCTACGGATGGTTAATATTTGTGAGGTCGTGGATCTATTTCTTTGGAAGCCATTTGGTTTTTCCTAAGTATGTTGTCGATTTTGGGTTCTATGCAGTTTCGTAGTAGGGCATTGTAGATTTTGGCTGCTATGGATGTAAGTGTTATGCCTCGGTAGTTTTTTGTTAATCCGAGGTCACCCTTTTTAGGGAAGGGGAGGATGCATCCCTTCATCCATCTATCTATCGGATTTTGATTGTATACTGCGTTGCAGTGTCAGAGCAGTATGTTGTCGAATTGTCTGGTCTTCCATACTTCTGGGGGAATCTCGTCCAGCCCTGCAGCTTTCCTATTTTTAATTTTTCTGAGAACCGAGTCAAGTTCTTCTTGTGTGAACGGTCCTAGTTTAATGTCCAATTGTTTACTAATTATTCTGGTGATTGGTTCATGTGTTATTTTCGGTGGGTTTCCTAATAGGTTTTCGAAGTGCTGTTTCCACAGTTTTATTCTTTCTTGTTGGTTTGCAGCTTTCAGCTTTGCTTTGGCTGTGCTCTTTCTTCTACTCACTTTGTTTATTGTTTGCCAGGCTATCCTAGATTGTCTATTCTACTTGTAAAAGCCTTATATAGCCTTATACTCATCAGCATTATCAAGACTCACTGAAAACACAGATTCCCCTGACTGTCTCTCACCATCCATCCCTATCTTCCATCGCTCCCAGCAGGTCTTATAAACTAGATCCTGTATCTGCACGTAGCTGATGTAAATACGTTCTTGCTGGTTGGCCAACACTGGTATATCCATGTGTGTGGGTGTATAGAAGAACATCACTTATGAGTTCATTCTTGCATCTCCAGCAATGTCCTGCATGTCTTGTTTGTCTTACTTGGATGGTTTTTGAGATGGAAGCTAAGTGACCATACAGCTGTTGTTTCATGGGATGTTTCTCCTAGGATTTGTTCAAAATAGCTCATAGCATTCTTGTGTAGTTGCCATCTAGATTTCTCTTTATGCATTTTGTTAGTGTCCATGTGGTGCATCCATACAATAGTATTGACACTGCCACAGCTTTGAAGAAATCCTATTTTATTCTAGCAGATAGGTCAGACTTCTCTATGTTTAATAACCTATTGATAGCCATCCATGGCTTTGATAGGTTTACATTAACGTCCCTTTCAGTAGATGAGATATTGCTGCCAAGGTATATGAACTTGTTTACTAATTCTAGGGTCCTGCTACATAGAATAGAGATGATTCCTTGTTTAAAACACACCTACTCTGTTTGTTTTTTTTTCGTTCACATGATAGCCAATGCCTCCTGATGTTTTCTCCAGTCTATGCAACAGGAACTCGGCTTGGGCAGGTGTATTTGTAAGAAACAATAGATCATCTGCATGGGCTGCATCCATGATAGTTTCTGCTGGATATTATCTACCTCTTGCCTTTTTCTTTTATTAGATCTATTACTATTCGAAGTACGTAGTCTAGGCAGATTACAAACAAATATGGTGCCAATGTCTCTCCTTGCAAAACTCTAGCAACAATGTCGAAGAAGTCTGTGTCCCTATCAGGTGAGCAGACCTTTTCTTTTGCACTGACTATACCTTTCTTTCTCATTTCTATTGTAAAATCATTAGCTATGCATTCACGTCCCCATTTTATTTGTAATCCTTGCATCAAAATTAATAATAATATCGGTACAAAATATTTCATTTGAGAATATAACATTGTCAATATTGTGATGCTCTTAAATTGACTGGCTTTTTTCATTGTTGAAATCATTCAAATATCATTGTTGCACTGAGTGAACTTGGACTGGAACGATGTTTTCAAATTTCAGAACTTCAAGGTTGTGATATTGGAGAATGAACGTAAGAATTGCATTTCACTGCTCATCAAAGAGTCTGCAGATCCTGACGCCTTTCTCCATGGTGGGGGGGTGTCAATGATCGGGTATTGGAAATCAATGTTCGTCAAGAATTTTGCAGCTGCTCACAGCTAGCATGGGTAATGAACAGCATTTCCATCATTTCTTAGCCGCTTCTTACCTCCTTGATTCTCAAGATGTAAATGCCTGATTGGAATTTGTGCAGATAACTTATCTGATTTGCAGTTATACGTACCGAGTATTGCATTAAATGTTAGACTTGTGTTCGATAAAAGAGAGACGTATAAAGATTGAGGCTTAAGATAAATATTAATATCATGAAAATATACATATAATATATAATATCATAGTATCTAATATATCATAATAATATATAATGATATGATATGCAAAATCATGTTTGGTTGAATGTGGTTGTCTTTAATGGCATATCAATACTTATGGGTTATTTTAAGTCAGACCCTGTCCATATACATATCTATATAATTATGAAAATAATTTCTACATGGCCAAAAGCGAGTCTACCTAGGTTTCACTAAACAGCTCTTAAAGATTGCTCTGGTCCGTCAGGATTGCTCTGGTGAAATAGATTAGGATAAAATACATTCTATTGGTTAAAAAGACCCCCTCACCTATACAAAAATTAACATATTTGAAAAAATTTTTTTTTTAATTTTTTTCTAGAAACCGAAAAAAAAATTCCCTTTTTTCTTTATTAAACATTACATTAAACAATTTTTATCAATGCCAGAGCATTTCTGAAGAATCATTTGGTGAAACCTCGGTAGACATGCACTTGGCCATGTAGGAATTATTTTCATACTATTAGCTCTATCTCATGGATTGAGCACTTTATTACGTTTTAGCTTAGGTAATTCTGTCTGTGTTCTTTCTTTTCATTTGACATTTGCTTGATTATTTTCAAGTAGCATGTGTCTTTTTCGTCTTTTCTTTTTTTACAAAAATTTTTTTCCCACATATCTGTTCATAGAATTTGCAAATTGTACAATCTGTTTTTTTTCTCACCAAGAGAATTATAGATAAGATATAAAGTTTAAAATATACATATATATATATATATATATATGTATATATATATATATATATATATATAGAGAGAGAGAGAGAGAGAAATGGTGGATTTTGGCAATCAAGGGGTATACTACACTCCCCAAATCTCCAGCACTAATGGAGCTTCACCATCAGATTGTTTTGTGTCATTTTCAGGACACTCATCAGAGATAGGTCTTACCCTTTTGCAGTGATGTAGTCGATGTATTCTACAGCTCCAGCCAAATGAGCTTTATTAGATAGGAATACTTGATATTATATAACTGTGTGCAAATTATTTGTATTACATAGGTAATACTTGATATTATCTATCTGTGTGCAAATTATTTGTATTACATAGGTAATACTTGATATTATATAACTGTGTGCAAATTATTTGTATTTGATAGGAATACTTAATATTATGTAACTGTGTGCAAATTATTCATATTACATCAGAATACTTAATATTATGTAACTGTGTGCAAATTATTTGTATTACATAGTTAATACTTGATATTATATAACTGTATGCAAATCATTTGTGTTTGATAGGAATACTTAATATTATGTAACTCTGTGCAAATTATATGTATTACATCAGAATACTTAATATTATGTAACTGTGTGCAAATTATATGTATTACATAGGTAATACTTAATATTATGTAACTGTGTGCAAATTATTTGTATTTGATAGGAATACTTAATATTATGTAACTGTGTGCAAATTATTTGTATTACATAGGTAATACTTGATATTATGTAACTGTGTGCAAATTATTTGTATTTGATAGGAATACTTAATATTATGTAATTGTGGGCAAATTATTTGTATTACATAGGTAATACTTAATATTATATAACTGTGTGCAAATTATTTGTATTTGATAGGAATACTTAATATTATGTACCTGTGTGCAAATTATTTGTATTGCATAGGTAATACTTAATATTATATAACTGTGTGAAATTATTTGTATTTGATAGGAAAACTTAATATTATGCAACTGTGTTCAAATTATTTGTATTACATAGGTAATACTTGATATTATGTAACTGTGTGCAAATTATTTGTATTACATAGGTAATACTGTGTGCAAATTATTTGTATTTGATAGGAATACCTAATATTATGTAACTGTGTGCAAATTATTTGTATTACATAGGTAATACTTGATATTATATAACTGTGTGCAAGATATTTGTATTTGATAGGAATACTTAATATTATGTACCTGTGTGCAAATTATTTGTATTACATAGGTAATACTTAATATTATATAACTGTGTGCAAATTATTTGTATTTGATAGGAATACTTAATATTATGTAACTGTGTGCAAATTATTTGTATTACATAGGTAATACTTGATATTATATAACTGTGTGCAAATTATTTGTATTTGGTAGGAATACTTAATATTATGTAACTGTGTGCAAATTATTTGTATTACATAGGTAATACTTGATATTATATAACTGTGTGCAAATGATTTGTATTTCATAGGAATACTTCATATTATGTAACTGTGTGCAAATTATTTGTATTACATAGGTAATACTTGATATTATATAACTGTGTGCAAATTATTTGTATTTGATAGGAATACCTAATATTATGTAACTGTGTGCAAATTATTTGTATTACATAGGTAATACTTGATATTATATAACTGTGTGAAAGTTATTTGTATTTGATTGGAATACTTAATATTATGTAACTGTGTGCAAATTATTTGTATTACATAGGTAATACTTGATATTATATAACTGTGTCAAATTATTTGTATTTGATAGGAATACTTGATATTATGTAACTGTGTGCAAATTATTTGTATTACATAGGTAATACTTGATATTATATAACTGTGTCAAATTATTTGTATTTGATAGGAATACTTGATATTATGTAACTGTGTGCAAATTATTTGTATTACATCAGAATACTTAATATTATGTAACTGTGTGCAAATTATTTGTATTACAAAGGTAATACTTGATATTATATAACTGTATGCAAATCATTTGTATTTGATAGGAATACTTAATATTATGTAACTCTGTGCAAATTATTTGTATTACATCAGAATACTTAATATTATGTAACTGTGTGCAAATTATTTGTATTACATAGGTAATACTTGATATTATATAACTGTGTGCAAATTATTTGTATTTGATAGGAATACTTGATATTATATAACTGTGTGCAAAAAAAACCTCTTAAGAAACCACTATACCAAAAATGTAACTATGAATATACAATAACTGCAATTCTTAAACCCCTGGGTATAAAATAACCCCTGACAGGTTGACATGCCATTAAAATCTAGCAATCAATCAATCCTGCTGTAGCTACAGTATATGAAAAGGTCAAGCTTAATGTGAGGCACCTCTGCAAAGAGGTGGGTAGGGACAAAAACTGTTCGGCCCTCCCTAGATTCCTGATTTTTTGGGTACTTTAAGCATCAGCTAATGAGCCAGACCCTATATCTTTTGGTAAATCAGATTACATGATAAAAATAAGCGGAAAAAGTTGATAAATCCCACACTTACAATGGGTTTAATGGTAATATTTCATTCTTTATTCACAGAAGAACTTCATCAGACAAAACATTTTTAAAATTTTTTCTACATTTTAGCAATTGAGGACAGAGATAAAATAGATAATATAATGGAGAATGTAAAAAGTAAAATAAAGTTGTCTCCCTTTAGTCAAGGGTGACCTGAAGGCACCCTTTTCGATAGCTACTACACCAAGGTGTGGGGAAAATCGCTAGTCCTTTCCCTGGATTGCTCCACTTTACCCTTGATCCTTATCTTATAATGCTGAGTGTTAAGCAAGGTAGCATCAAGTACCATTTTTTAAGTTTTTGGTATGACTCAACTTGGAATTGAACCTAAGTCTCCTGGGCCATTGGCAAAAATTCAAACCATTATGCCAATATCCAGTACAATGGAGAATGTAAAAAAGTATAAAGGAAGGGAAAGTGTCAAAAGACAGAGATAGATAAGGAAAGAACAAAGAAAGAAGTAGAGATCAGTTTGACTGATGGTGTTAAGGGTTATTAGTTTCAACTCTGATATATCTATGTAATTAGTAAGGCAATAGTTTGTCGATAACATTATTTCAAAACAAACCAGACCTCATTTGTTTGCACACAGTTAAATGGCTTCAAGTATTGCAATCTAACACTAATAATTTCATTCGATATCAATCATTTGTTTGCACATAGTTAAATGGTTTCAAGTATTGTTATTTAAATCTAATTATTCTATTTGATAATAATAATGATAGTTGTGCAAAAAATTTTAAATTGACCATTCGACACAAGTGTTACATGCACAACTCAGAATCTGTCCTAGAGAATGAGATGGACAAACTCCTCTGGGATTTGGAGATATAAATAGATCACCTAATCTCAGCCAGACAACCAGACCAGGTGATAGTCAACAAAAAACATAGAACTTGCTGAATAGTGGACTTGGTCATTCCAGCAGACTTCACAGTGAAAATAAAAGAAATCAAAAAGAGAAATAAGTACCTGGACCTTGCTAGAGAAATAAAAAACTATGGAACTTGTAGGTTCCAGAAGTTATTGGAATGGTACAACAAGTGCATTGCAGCCGGAGGTTGGTTGGTTTGGTTTATTGGGTTTTATGGCATATCAACCTTTGTAGGTTATTTAACGCCAAATCCATTTTTATGTAAATAATCTGTTCTATTTAAAACAATTCAATTTAGCATAAGTACACAGTTTAATGGTTAAAAACATTTCCATTTCTAACTATTCAAGCAGTTATATGTAACAATTCAGTTAAGTGTAAATACAGTTTTAATGTCGAAAAACAGTTCTATTTGAAATAATTCAGTTAAGCATAAGCACGCAGTTTAAATGTAAGCACAGTTTAATTGTCAAAAACATTTCTATTTCAAACTATTCGGTTTAGTCAAACAATTCAGTTTAGCATAAGTATGCTGTTAGTTCTATTTAACCCATAGATAGGGCCCTTATCAAGTGCTACCACTCCGGGCCAGAGTGGACCTGGGGGCAATGGCAATGAAGGGG